>JALIZF010001218.1:0-188220 GCA_029948255.1 Telmatactis stephensoni
TGCCGGTCAATAAAACTCACTGTTGCCCACTGAGAGTTGTTGCTAAGGAAACAGCAAACTTTGTTGACGTTCACGTGATGCGCTCTCGCCCAATCAGAGCATGGAAAAAATTGACTCTGACAGTTGGTTTATAACAAAATATTTTATATAATCATGCCAGTGTCAGAAAGTTGACTGTACAGAGAGTTGACTGTACAGTATATAATTGAAGGGTTCCATGTGAAAATGGCCTAAGTGACTTTTTGATGACATTTTTCCAATGGTATAAAATGGTTTAGTTAACTTTCCTATGCTGGAAAAATTAATCTCAGGACATCCATCAAAAAGTCACTTGACGTGTCATTTTTACAGTAACCCTTCAAATATAGTTGCTGGACAGTTTCGTTTTTCTGTGATTAATGAGTTACCTTGATAATCTACATTTTAAAGGGCTCTAGCATATAATTGAAGGGCCTAAGTGACTTTTAGTTGATGGCCAAGGTCCAGTTGTTTGAAAGCATATTAGAACTAACCTGGGTTAAATCTAAAGAAAACCATAACGTCAATGCTGGGTTAGAGCTAACCCTCTTTTGAACAACTGAGACCTGAGGTATTTTGACTATTTGAGAAAACTTCATGTCAGAAAGTCACTCAAGCAGTTTTGATGGACATTTCTTCAATTGAAGTGCATGTGCTTTTTACTAGGGGATGGGGGTGAGGGGTACGTGGTATATGAGATTTGAAGTAAACCCTTTATTATGCAATGACCTACTGTTTCATTCAATCAAATGCTCTAAATGAATATTAATAAGAGAAACTGAATTTACTTGGAAAGACAATGCAGGGGGGAGGGGCTGGTGGGGATATAGCTCCAACACTTTTTCGATCCCTTTTCCAATACTAGTTTCATATATATTTTCCAATCTTAGCCCCACCCACTTTTTCCCATACCATCTAATTCTTGGTTTTCACTTACGTCATCGAAAAATTTCCAGAGCCCTGAGTGAAATCAAATGTTATTCACTCAAAAGAGCACATAAAACTATGTAACTCTGCAAAATTTTGAATTGAAATGAGTTTTTGTTGCGAAGATATTGCCATTTTAACTGCTCATTCTTTAGTAAGAAATGTATGGCACTTCGTGGTTGGTATCACTCTACGGGTCACCAAAATATCAGTGGATTTCACATCCCTGAGTAAAATCAATGTATACCCTTGTAAAGAGCAAGTAAAACTTCAGATCTGGAAGAAATTTTGAGCCCAAATTAATTTTTTTTGCGAAGATATTTACGATTCCACAAACTCATTCTTTAGTAAGAAATGTATGGCGCCGCCATGTTGGTGTCGCTCTGAACGACACCAACATGGCGGACAAAATACGAATTGGCAAAACCACATAAAAATAACAGTTAAATCGTTTATTTCGATCCAGATGTCTTCTAAACAAAAGTTTTATTTGTAGACCAAGCCAAATGTGCGTAGTTTGTAGGAAATTTGTCTGTTTAATGCATGTTGAATACGCTTGACAATATTTGCGTGACAAGATTTTTACCTCTGATAACTCAAAAACCAAATAACGGAAATAGCTCAAATATTCAGGAACAACTCCTGTTATCGATATAAAGAACATACTATAGACCCAACCTTAATTGATCTATATGAAGCATGGAAGTTTTTGATGACGTCACGTGAAAACCAAGAATATAGCCACACCACTTTTTAGGGTGTTCTGCAGTCCCTGATATTGTACAACTTAGTTCTGATATTACTTACACTTTGACCTATTTTTTAATAATTTTAGTAAACCAAAGTCTGACCACCCAACTGAAGATGATGAAGACGTCAATAATTGTGAACTTAGCTATGTAAAGAAGTTCCAGAGTTTTCAGGACAGAAAGATCAAAATTAGCAAAGAAGACAAAAGTCATCTTGCTAAAGCCAGAGTTGATGGACGATTGCATGAGGAGATGCTTAATCGAAGGGAAAAAATGAAGTCAGACAAGTTTTGTAAATAGCAAATACTGTTTTTGATTTTAGTATAAAGCATATTTCATACAACTGTGGAAACATCTGTGTCTAGCAGTTGTATTTTAAAGTTTTAAAAATGTTTGCTCCTCATTATGTTGATACAATACATGTACATAGCATGATGCAGATATGTTGTATGAAATCAGGTCCTATTTGCCAGTTTTCATTTTGGTATTCTAAAAAGATATAAGGGACTGGTCATTATTTACAGGGAGGGGGGGGCTGGTGGAAATTAAAAAGATAATGCACAATTTTTGATGGCCCCTCCCCCCTTTCTACATACATACACACACATAACATTCTTAGAGAGTGAGCGAAAAAATCTGTGCCCCCCCTCTATTTCCACCAGCCCTCCCTGTAAATAATGACCAGTCCCTAAGGCAAAATTCATGGACAATCTGGACTGAAATATACATAAGGCCTTTTTAAGGGAATGGGCATACAGTAGAATGGACTGATAGTACATATGTACATGTACCCTGGACAAAGCTGTTTTCGGTTGACTTTTTCCTCAACGTAAAGAAAACATGTGAGCACATCAGAATTGTGGTACTGATTTCTGCTGCTGTTGGTGCCAAAGTTGGAATTTGTCTTGTCCAGAATCCGTTGCTTTACTCTATTGTTCCTCCAATGCAGGATTAATGTGTAATGTGGAGAGATAAAGACCAGAGACCCAAATCTAATTAGTGTAGCTTACAGGTGCTTGATTGCGAACCCCAATCCCCACCACAGAAGACAATGATACTCAACCAACTATAGACATAAGATGGCAGTACATACAACCCCATATGAGAGTGCTCACTTTTCTCGAAAATTTAAGTCTTTTAATGAGAAGCAGATTGTCAGAAAATGGAACAAGCCTTATACTATTATATGGAGCCAAGTGAACACTCATTATTATTTATTTGAAGGGTTCCCTGTGAAAATGACCTAGTAAGTGACTTTTTGATGTATGTCCTGAGATTAATTTTTCCACCATAGGAAAATTAATTATACCAATTTATACCATTGAAAAAATATCATCAAAAAAGTCACATAGGCCATTTTCACATGGAGCCCTTCAATTATAGATATGCTGGTACAGTAGTACATACACTGTCAGTAACTGTATTCATTCTCTGACTTACTTAAAAGACAGTAGTATATATCTCAGTTCCCATTTTCCTTAGCTACAGTACACATACAGGTACATGTACATACAGGAGGTACATGTACAGTCTGTAATTTATATTCAAATTTCTGAAACTGCCACTATGCTGATGGCACGTCCTTATGCAATTATATTGTTAGTGGGGATTTCTCACAGTGTTTTACTTACATGTACTTTAGGGTATGTGCCCATCAATCCGTGGAAAGTGTGCTTATATCAAAAACCTTCAAGAAGTCTCAATAAGTTCTGAAGACCAGTCGAAAGCCGTCACAACATTATCCTAGAGTAAGTAAAATGCTGTGAAAGATTCCTACTAACAACTTCGTATATTTAATTTATATTGTTAAAATGTGTATTTTCCTCAGAAATTTATCTAAAATCAAACCTTTTGCATTTTATACTGTACAGTCACATACATTTAGTAGAAAAATAGAAGCTCTCTTTAGAACATCCTCAACTCCTGATGCAGACTGTGCTACTTAAAGCAATAAATATTTTGTTTTTAATTCTGTGAAGATATTGTATATTATGCATTATTAACGTGCAGTTTGTTAAATATACCTTATTACTTGAAGTTTTTGCGACATTTAACGTTTTAATTGTTTCCTTACAAAAAGCGAAAACCTCCAAGCACATCTCATTATTATTTAGTAAAAGCATGAAAGTACCATGATCGCTATCACTTAGAGTAGATTTCGTATGACTGTGAAAACGACGCCGCACGGTTACGGCACGGTTATGGCACGGTTACGGCAGAAATTTCGAATGTATTTATAAAGATTACGGCACTGACACGGTTACGGCACGGCGCGGTCCGTTTCACACTCATACGAAATCTGCTCTAGTTGGCACTGGTACTTTTTAACAACCCTGTAACGGGTTTGTAAAGCTGTTTTAAAAGCTTCTATTTGAAGTACATGTAGATAAAATTTTCCGTTGAGTGCGGTGGTTGTTTAAGGTATTCTAACGGGTTGTACTGAAAAAAAAAAATGGATTGAAAAAGCAAGACATTACAAAATACTTGTCCAAAACTTGGACCAGCTAGTGCAAAATTCCAACACAAGATGCACTTTATAGGATGCGTCCAAACACTGAACTTATGGAAAAAAATCTCACAGAGTGATTTTCATTCGCACGTGAAAGAAAAATGACTATTTAGTTTGTAGTAGTTGATAAAGAACAAAAGAAAACAACTGATCTACTACTCGAACTATTAGTTAGCCATTTCTTTCACGGCCAATTGAAAATCACTCTAAAACGTGGTATTCTAATAAAACTAAGATAAATGACATGATGAGTGCATTTAAATAGGCGATTCCGTACCATGCAGGACAAGTTCGTCACGTGACGATTTTTACACAATTTTCAAGGTGAGACGTTTACATCAAGGCTGGGGACGACATCAAGATCTTTTCAGCTCGGGCTGGATCTCGTCCCGCGATCTATAAAAATGTATCAACCATATACCAATACTCCTAATAATAAAGAACTTATTTGTACTTTGTTTTAGTTTGAGTTCTCCAAACTTACTGATATCAAATGCTAAAATGTATTGTTATCAAATGCAAATGCAAATGTCCATATGAATTCTCATTCTAAAAGGCGACTTGCATTATTGCGTCATCCACTATAACGACCAGAATGCTTTCCCACTTTCTTTTGTAAAATAATTAGTGCCAATAAGCCTTTACCTTTATGACGTTCCATACCTCTATCTATACATACCAGAATCCTCTTCAATAATCTTTCATATTCGAATTTAAAAATCCCTGGAGAATACGAAGAACAATAGATACTCCAAAAGGATTGTGGTATAGAGAGAGGTATGAAACGTCACAATGCTAAAGGCTTATAGTCCAGTTCCGAGATATGTTTCACCTACCACATACCCAGGACTCAGAACGAGGCTACGTGCTAAAATCTTTTCTTGTTACGAATAACTGAGCTTTATGCACGTAGCCTCGCTTTGATACTTTTGTATGTGGCAAGTGAAGCGTAACTTGGAAGTTGGCTATTGTTTTACTATTTTCAAGAGGGAATAAGAATGTGAATAAGAAAGAAAACTCGTAAAGCATTCTGGTACTTGTAAAATGACGCCATCTTGCAAATCGCGTATTTAGAGTGAGTATTTTGAGGCTGTACTTCCGTTTTCGATCAGTTTTGCAACCAGCATTAATTTTTCCATCCAAAAGTCTTTCTTGAAACTATCTTTCAGACTTGTAGGGTGATTTAGTTCCTTAATGATTTGCTTGTACACTTGTTTGATATCCCAAGAGGAAAACTTTGTTTAGCTGTTATCAGGTGCATTCGTAATTATTCTTCCCCAATTTTTGCATCTATGAACTCTTGGATTTTCTCAATAATAGACTCGGCTACTTTTAGAGCTTCCTCGGAATTCTCCCTCGTAAAAGTGTCAGAAGGTGTGGATTCACCGTGATGGAAATGCGGATAGCGAGTTTTCTCGTAGTAATTCTTGAGTTTTGAAGCCAGTTGTGCGATGTCAGAAGGAGATCCATCAAGTTCAGTGACCTCGTAGGCAAGATTCAACACATCGTGCGTCTCCAGTTGATTTTCTGCGATCCCACACACGGCATAAAGTCCAGCCTTGAAAGCCTTTTCCGCCGACTGTTGGCAGAGGAAACACACGCAATTGTGGAAAGGAGAGTCATGTTCAGCAAGGCATTTTGCAGCATCAAGATCATCCTTGGCTTGTTTCATCCAGCGTCGTGCTTCCTTGCGCTGTGGATTACCCGTACTGGAATTAGCTGAGTGCCTTTGGCGTTTAAAAGTGTTAAAAGTCTCCCATTCTTGGTGGGCTCGTTGGTTCCATTTCTCGAAGAGGTCACTGAATGGCTGCGCAGGTTCTGCTGTAGGCGTTGTGTGTTCCTCCTCTTTGACGTTTTTCCTCCAGTTTGATGGGAAAAGACGTTCCAGCCTTTCAATCTCACCAAGTAGAAACTTCATGATTTCATTAGCAATGTCGCAACCCGGGTTTTTATCGGGGTGCCACCGAAGAAACAGTCTCTTGATGACTTTTTTCCTTCCCTTCTCGTCCAATTTCCATGCTTCCCAGAGGACCTCTTTCACCTCCTTCATGGCATTCTCCATTCGAACATTTCTTGTGGCAGCTTTGTAATCGGTTGCGTCAGGATCACCAGTAAACAGCATTACATCTGTCAAGTCGGAGAGTGTTGTAAATTCAGCTGCAGAACGATCAAACTTGTACAAATCAAGGACGCTTACTTCCACAAGCCTGGGTTCCCCAACATCAATGCGATAACGTGCCTGCAGGTCGATCTTATGTTCCGCAGAATTTGAACCGGCAGTCACCTTCGTTATTACCTTTGCATAAACATAAAGAGGCTCTCTGTCGTCAGGCTCTCCATCCGCTTGCGCTCTTTCTTTTTCATAGCCTATGATTTCTCCTTGGCGGAAAAAGTAGTCCAGATCCTGTCTCAACAAATAGTGATACATAACTGGAATTTCAGAGCCCAACGATGGATCTTTTGTACTGAGGTCGCTTGATAGTAGGTCTTGTGCAACACCACAGCGGTCCAGAGCTGGTAGAATATCGTCTGGAACTCTACATGCAAGCATTGCTTGCAAATAAATTTCCTTTTCAATGTGATTGCCAATGAGGCGGTTGATTAGGAAACATAGCTGAATGTTGAGAGGATTCTCGTCAGTGCCGTGCTTGATGAAAAGTTCCCATCTTTTGTCACGCTCTTCCAAGAAACAGTCTTGAGTTTCCTTACTATTTTTGATGGGAAAATTGGTTTCAAGGTTTACTAAATGCGTTTCAACCGTTCCCATACATGAAATATTTAATGTAGAAAGGACATGGACTTGATCTCGTACTTCTTGAGGCACGTTAGCGGTTTGTCTTTGATGCTTGATGACCCTTATGATACCGTTGATGAGTTTAGGTGATAACAAGATGTCTCGATAGCGTCCAGCGAATGAGCATTGATTGTTTTGTCTGTCAGCAATACAGAGTTTGTCCCTGGAGCACGGGTGAAACTCCTCACGGATAATGCTTTGGATGTTTCTTGCTCTCAGTCGTGGAGGTAGGATATCAAACAAATGGGCCAGTCTATCGGCTGTCAGTTCTCCCTCGCGAGCAATATCAACGAATGAATGGGCAAACTCACTCGCACGACGCTCAAAACTCGGATTGTCATAGACAATGAGTTCGTGTGAAAGCTTCAGGAAGCCTTCCTTGTTGGGTAAGAAAAGTTCTTCAATTGTCGAAAGCAAAGATGTTACTGATGATTCTTTTTCCTCCTTGAGCAAAACAGAAACGGCGGTGAAAAATCCCTGTGAAGCAAGTCTTGCCACTCGTTTTTCATTTGGTTCCATGTGCTTGTCTTCGCAAACTTCCTTCAGTCTCTTCAAAACATTGGCAAACTGGATAGGTGTTGTCTTTTCTTCAGCTCCAAGACGTTTGAGGACGTGCTCAAAATGGCCATACTCTCGAGGTACTTTATACAGAAAGGGTGGCAGTTCCACATTTGTTTCAAAAGCGAGTTGCTCTCCTTGAACAAATACCCTCCCTTCTTCAACGGGAATACAAGGTATATTTCGCAGAATCTTACCAATTGCATGGCAGGATTTAGAACATCTTTCCGATAGGTTACCTTGAGGGCAAGCTGTTTCCGTTTTGAAGAAACCTAGGATACTGTAAATAACATCATGAAGAAGCTCTCTTTGTTCTTTAGGAGTGTCCTTGTTGACATTTCCTGCGTATTTTAGGGATAGATTCTCCAGGTGTTTAATCACTTTCTCAACTGGAGGAGCAACATCAATTCCGAGATTCTCAACCAAAAGCCTTTGGTTTTCTCCGCTCTTTGGAAGTGCCCATGTGGGAAGAAGTGATGCGCTACTCCATAGGAACTTCTGACATTCGCGAGAGACTGATCCCTGAAAAGAGGTATATAAAGAAACGTCGTCCTGACTTTTGCTTTCAAATTGTGGGTATAGACTTCTTAGATTTTCCGACGCCGTTTCGGCTGCAACAAATTTTATTTGAGCTATAACGTGTAAGAAGCTGATATCGTGGAGGCTTTCTTCTTTTAGTAAGTACGTAACCAAGGCTTCTGATCTTTCCTTCAATGATGGGTCACTGGGATTTAGTTCAGCACTGCTAGCCGTCAATTCTGCAAATTCGATGAAGTCTTGCTGTGTTACGGTTTGTTTCAATCCGATTTCCCTCAAAAGTGGAAGCCATTCTTCATTTGCAAAATCTCCTGGCGGAAAGTTCTCCGATGGAAGGATTGATTTAAATACTGGGTTTCCCGGGTCATAATATTTGCTTGCAGGGGTCAGCTCTCCAGATTGGTCAGGCAGAATGTTGATACCTATTAGAGTATCAATGATGACACTTCTCTCGTTTGGACTTGTCGAGGACACCAAAAGATTGTCTCGAATGTATGTCAAGACGGACTGACGACCTTCTGCTGTCATGGCGTCAAGGTTTGGAAGGATGTATTTAACAAACACCTCACTTTTGGATACACGGTAAATGTCAACAGCCTTGTATAATGGATCAATTTCTTCTATTTCTTGTAGAAGCACACAGCCCTCCATCTCAACACGAGATTCAATATCCTCAAGTGGTACGCATTTTGGCAGCTCGAGCACATAAGCAGAAAGACAGTTTGCAAGGCTGACGTTCTTTCCGTTCAAGGTCTTAAAGAAAGGTAAACTTCTTATTGTATTCTTGTGGCTGTAAACAGTTGTCACATCTTCCTGGAGAAAAGTAAAAAGGAGGTGGATTTCAGCATCGTCCAGTTTTTCTGAAATATCCCTTTCTTTCATTAAGTGCTCCAACACAGCAACAAGATCGATTTTAGATCGAGGACGAGCAAGGTAGGGGCTCAAAATTTGTGCCAGCTCATTTGTTTCTAGCTCAGGGAGAACCGAGAAATCTAACTCAGCGCATCCCAACTTTCTCAGAATCTTGACCAAATCATCTTTATCGTTATCGCCAGATGTTAAGTCGAGAACAGTTTTACCATAGGAAACTGACACTAGCTCTCCTGAACTTGTTGGAATAATGGGCCAATCTTCAAGTGGACGTAATATTTTGGCAGATTCGTCCCTCTTAAAAAGCCGCTTCTGTCGTTCTGTGAACATCTGGTAAATTAGCTGCCACAAAAGTGTTAGCCAATCACGTGATGGTTTTGTGTCTGTTGTAGGATCCCAAACAACCGGCTTGTCTAAAGAATACCAGTTTGATGGTAAAAGATGAACCATGTATGGTTCGAGACTGCTGGTATCAAAACGCTTGAAGATTCCCGATTGCTTGATTGGGTCCTTAGAGTGTTCAGCGAAAAGCGGCACAAACTCCCTATGAAGAAATAATTCTTTCTGCTTAGGCACAAGATCTAAAAATGGCGTAAAGAATACTGGATGTTCAATGTCAAAACGTCGCAACATCGCGTCTTCTGTTAATAGAAGTGGCAGGCCATGAAGCCTTGTGATAACGCCTTTGGAAAGGATGCAGTAGTTCATCAGCTGAATAAGGCCTTGTATATCTTTAAGTTTGGAATCTTTGATTGAGCACGGGATTGCGCCGATGTTGCACCTTGGGCATCGTAGAAACTTCACGACGTCTTCTGGTGTTACTTTCTTTACAGGAGCACCAGCAGTTCTGAAATTTTTGTGGATCTGCGATGATGAGAATACCACTGGAAAACCAATACTGATCAACAGCTTTTCCGTCGCCTCATCCAAGTCACTAAAGTACACCTGTTCATCTTCGTCTACAGAATGAGGTGGCAGCCAGAGACATGGAATGGGTACAGTACCAAAACAGTAGTCAACTGAGTTGTCTGGTGCAGGATCAGAAAAACCTGTGAACTCATCTTGACCTTTGAGAACTGGCAAGACAGGAGAATGCATCGAGGCAAGGTTTGTAAACACAGCAAGGACAAACGCCTTCCAGTCGGTGTGCACAACATCAGGATCTGGAAACAGACTTTGATACCATTTCAACCCAAAATGGGCCTCCCTTTTGTTAGTGAAAAACCACTGGATTGCCTTCATGTATTCCATTGATGTGCACTCGGACGCTCATTAACAGCTTCGCGTAAGCAGGAGCAAGTATTTGGGACTTCATGAATTCATTCCATTCTCCTCGCGAGTCTCCTCCCTCTTGGTCGATCCAGAGACTTCTTCTCGAGTTGTCCAACGCAAACTGACCGTTGACGTGTACAGGAAGACCACTCTCAGTTTGAAGAGGGAGAGAGCAAAATACATAATGAGACCTGCGCTTGGAAGTGTGTTGGAGGCTTCCATGAGACGGCGTCTGGGAATCCGTGACATTAATACACACCGCAACTCCAGCATACGGAAGCAATCCTAGTTCCTTTCCATCTGGGATGTCATCTTCTTCTATATACTGCTCAGCACCTAGACACTGATGAACAAGCCATTCCTCGGAATTTCTTTGGAAATCGGAAATTTTCAGCGTGTATGTGGAGCTATACCATGGAATATCTTTGGTTGGCATTTCTTTGCAGAATTTCACTTGAGTTCTGACCTCTTGGAGGCGGCTGTTGTCTTCGTCCGAGACAGACGCTACGACTTGTGATTTCGTAACCAAACGATTGCCAATGACGTGGGAGATAGTGATTTTTCTGACGCTGCTGAGAAAAAGTAAGGCTTCCTTCGACTCGGCCTCAAATGAACTCAAAAGACGCTCAATGTCCAAGTCATCAAAGCTCGTCTTTGAAATTTCTGATGTTTCTGCCATAGCTTTGGTTCTCAATGGAAACCGGAACATTGATGCGCCCTCAAGAACAAAGAATTCCTGAAGATATCCATCCATAACGTCGCTGAAGTCACTCCTGAAATCAAAGTCTAAGGGCTCCAAAAGCCTTCCTGGGAAGTCTGTGGTGGCGTCGGGTGCATATTTTGCATGTGGGTCCAGAATGCAAAGCGTATTTCCATCGCTGATAAAACTTGGACAATCTGTTAGGTGATAGACAGCATTAACGCCTATTCCATACTGTCCAATTTTGTCTGAGTCGTCTGCCTTGTTGCCTAGGCCTAGTCTCTGAATCCCTTCAATGTCCCGTTCTGTAAATGGACGATTATTGTAGACACACAACGCGGGGCCTTGAAGCTGTTTCCATCCTTCATTCAGTACGTGTTTGGTCCCATGCTGTCGAGGATCGTAAACAAAGTGAATTTCTGTAGCCTGGGCATCGTCTGCATTCTGCAGGATTTCCTTAAGGATTCCTGAATCACATGGGTAGGAAGTGAGAATATTTTTCAATCTTAGTGTTAGATGTTCTACTTGGCCAAACGGTTTTCCCATACAGCGAGAGTATTTGTTAAGCGTCACATCTCTTAGTTTGTTCGCTCCAAGGGAATGAGCAAGCTTGGCTGATATATCTGGGTGTACACACTGAGAGCTACTATCCTGGTGAAGCCAAGGAGCGTCATTGATCACGAGCTGACCAACTGGTCGTAGAATCTGGTTGAAATCAGGGATTGGCAAATGTTTGTAAAACGTTTCGAGTGTTTCGTCGTCCATTTCCGAGAGTTCATCAAGGAATGTCTTAGTGGTTTTGAATTCAGACTGAGTTAGTGGTTGACCTTGTTTTCTTTCTTTGAAGGAGAACAGAGCTTCGATGAAGTCATCTGCACCAAACGTTTTGCGAACACCACAGGACTGGAAAAGGTCAGTGAAATTTAGGGCAAGCTCTTCAGGAAGATGATATAGAAATGGGTCGCCGTGGCCATTCCAATCAAAGGCAACTTGCTTTGTTCCAACAAACTTGGAGTTGACAAGAATCCAGGGTTTCTCTTGAAGAATCTCTAGGATTGCCTTCTTTTCTGGTGTTTTAATTTTCTCTTGGAGGAAACGATAGATAGCAAAGCAAATTTCCCGTATACACAGCCAATTAATGTCAATTCTTTTGATCCGCGTCTTTTGAACTACTGAAGACAACTGGAAGAGCACATCCTCTGTCGCAATCTTTTTATCTTCAAAACCAAGAAGCTTAAGACATTCAGGGCTGATTTTGCCGCATCCAGCTTCTATTGATTCATCAAGAACTGGCTTGCTTGTTCCAATGAGATATTTCACGTCGCTACTGTACAGGTTTACAGGAGCTAGCAAAGCGATACCACGCTTACTCGGCTTGTAGCTTCCTTTCCATGGGATGCAGTAATCAGGAGGTTGATCCAGAACAGGAAGAAAACCTATACTGCGCAGAAGCTCCAATTCACTTTGAGTTGGGGTATCAAGCTTCGAAAGATGCTCATTCAGATACTTGATAAATGCTCGAATTCTTTGTATAGCTTGGTCACGACTGTTCTTCATTTTTGCAATTGAACTTGCACGCTCACAGATGGCCTGCCAAGGAAGGATGTCCTCCACCATTCCAAGTTTCCTAAGAACCACAAGTCTTTCTTCCGTTAAAATCGACTCTCCAAATGGAAATCTGTGGTCATTGGCTGAGTATAGTTCTGCAGCTGCCCCTTGTGGATCAATCAGTTGCTTCGGTGACACAAGAAGTTGACCATCTGGGGATGATGGTATACAAAAGTTATCAAGGAGGAACTTTGCAATATTGGTTGAACCTCTGAGATATTCATCAAGAACACTGGAAATAACCGACTCTCGTGCACTGCTTGAGATTTTGTCGATGTTTACGAAGAATATGTCTTTCAAAAATGCCTCCAACATTATCTTGTTTCTATCCAATTTTTGGGATAGTCCTGCCTTGACAAATGCATTGTGGACAAATGGAGGGTAATCGATTACTTGATAACCGCACTCTTCCATGATAGAGTGGCACTCTGTTAGTCGACGTACTTTTTCGTCAAGGTGTACCCCTTCATCAATACTGATCCATTTTGACGAACTTTGTAACACCGGAGCAGAAGACTCGCTTATCTGTTGGTACACACTGTTAACAAATCGTCGCCACATCTTCGATACCGAAAGAGATGGGTCAGGCCATAAAACTTCAAAGTCAAAGACTTGAACTTTTCCTTCTTTGTTGAGTCGAACGAGATCTTCCAAGAGATGGATGTAGGCAACTGATGCAGCATCTTCGAGAAGTGTCTGATTCCATAGAATCTCGAAAGGTTTCAGTGGTCCATACTCGGCCACGGTATCTTCCCATAACCCACGTCGGTTTGTTGTCACGGCGAAGCATCCATTTACATGGACTGGAAGACCTGTTTCAAGTGAAAGTGGCAAAGAGAAGAATGCCTCGCCATTCACTGGATGTGGTCTCCACACGTCTTGCTTTCTAGAGGACGAGGACAGCATGGCACCAACGCCTGCTTGCGATACAAGACCCTTTAGCTGTCCTTCCTCTGTTGCAGATAGATCCATGGACAAACTACGACCTGCTGAAAAGGACAACAGCCACACTTGCTTTAATGTTTTAATTTCATCATTGTCAAACCACTTGCATGGGTAACATGTTGATTCCAGTGAGATGATACGAGACATCTGGGCTTCTTGGAGTTTTCGCCGCCTTGGTGACAGATTGCCAGGCCTTGAAGTATTGTCAGCATGCGAATCACTCTTTGATCGTATGGTGGGAATTCGAGCAATAGTTTCCACTAGTTCCTTCTTCAAACTGAAGAGCTGGTTCATCCGTTGGTCCTCACCTGACATCTGCATTTCATAGAAACTGATGTTCTCGACGCTGTTTACAAAAAGTAAGAGGTTGGACGCGTTTTCACGAAATGTATTAATCAAGCTTGTAAATGAACCTTCGTCATAATGCATATTGGATATCTCACTTGTCTCGGCTTGCTCCTTGGTTCGAAGAGGGAACCTAAACAATGTTCCATCGTAGTAGAAATGCTTTGAAAGGTTCTTTGTTTCGCATTCAAATATATTATGGTAGGGGGCCAACTGGTCCTTGAAAGCACTGAAAGCTTTCGCATTCTTACTCAGGTTAAGACGAATGCCAGGTCGTGTCTTGTCTTTAATGAGATGACCAAGGTGTGTTGTCTGAGGGTCAAATACAACCAGATATTCACGGCTGATGAAGCTTGGGATGTCCGTTATGTTGTAAGTCGTACAGAAACCCAAGCCAAACCGACCAATCTTGTTTAAGGAGTCCATCTTGGTAGCTCCAGCAAGCTTGTTGATATTTTCAAAATCTTTGTCTGTAAAAATGGCATCATTATAAGCCCATAGAGCTGGTCCTTGAGCACTGGCCATTCCTGGAGACATCAGTTGTTCAGTAGGATTTTGCCGCCAGTCAATAAGAAATTTAACTTCACTTGCTCCAGCGTCGTCAGCATTCTGTATCAGTTCTTTAAAGATTCCTAAGCCATCTCTGTATTCTTTAAGAATATTTTGTAGACGCGTCGTTACAGGTTCGTGTGGCCCAGATTGTTCAAATCCGAGAGTTTCAACAAATTCTATGCTTTGGCTTAACGGCTGAACTCCAAGTAGACTTGCTGTATGTACAGAAATACTCTCGTGGACAATTTTAGTGAAGGTAAGATCAGCGTCGTTGCCCTGACTTTTGAGCCATTCTGCATCACAGTAGTTTATTTGATTCACGGGTTCAAGACGTAACAGCCCATTCGATGTTTGAATGGGGACGTAAACCTTCTTCTTGAGGTTCTCAGGCAGAGCTTCGCCATCTCTTATAAGATGATGCAAAATTTCTGTCGCCAAGTATAGATCGTGCTTAACTTGAGTAGAATCCCTCTTTTGAAAGTGGTGCTTGCGTATTTTTGACAGGACTTCCAAAACATCTTCATCTCCAAAAGAATCTTTAACTCCACAACTCCTGAGCAGCTCGCTATACTTTCGGAAATCATCTGATAGAACAAACAGATAGGGCTGCAATTCAAATGGACAGCTATTTTGAAACGCAACACAATTCGCGGAAACAAATCGCGTTCCACACCACACCCAGGGACCAAAGTCATCTCTCTTAAGTGCCGTGCTTGCTTCAAATAGCACACTTAGATTGGAAAGGTAATTATAAATGTCGTGAATCATTGTCTGAAATTTAAGTGTTTCAGCATCAGATGGCTTCTTAGTGCATGTATTCCAGTTTTTCGAGGCTTTTTTAAGATGCTCCAAAACTGCAGGAAGGGGTGGTGGGCTCTCCCATCCAAAGGCCTTGCGCAACGTCTTGTTTGTGTTCATTTGGATTGTAGGCAGTGTTGATCCTATCAAGCAAGCATAATCTGTACTTCGCATTTCACAGGGACGGTATAGTGATCGAGTTCCATTGAACCAGGGCATCGTCGTTGGATACTTGTTTGGTGGATTTTTTGATACTGGAAGCCATGGGAAGTTACAAAGTGCTTCTGTCAACAAAATGTAGTTCACTGAGCCAGACCCATCATCAAAGGCAACCCTTGTTTCCAAGAGATGATAATGCTCATTGAGGAATTTCAAAAGTGCGAAAGCTCTCTTCTCTGCCTTTTCTTCGGGCATATCTCCAATCTGTTTAGCTATTGTAAGGACGTCTTCACCAACCAGTGACCTACTTCGTCTCAAACCAAGAAATACCCGGAGTACACTAAGAGAGTGCGAAGTGCCAAACTCTTCGCCTGGGAACGCTGAGGGCTCACCAGCAAACAAACTTTTTAAGATGTCATCGTCAGGATCGAACAGGTCACATGGAGCTTTGAGTTCTTCGTTGGCCACTGGGACAAACTTAAGAATCTTGAGATGATCTGGAAAGGATCTGTTTTCACTTGATAATACAGGGAGTCTCTGAAGTACCCATGTCATTAAAGCGGTCACTTGTTTTCTTGTGTAAAACGTTTGTTCTTCCACGAAAGGGAATACCTTAGAAAGAACAATGCAAACGTTACAAAAAATATCATCAAAGCCCACTAAACACAAACATCACTTTTCACCTTGCCTTTCAATTCATTATATGCTGTCATATATGTTCATTCCGCGCGAGCGAACAGTGAATTCTTTTATTATACTATCATTATATTACTATTACTTATATTATTATGGGAACGATGTAGAACCACGGTGGTGAGAGTCGAACTAGACAACTTTTTAACTTGCCACTTTTCAGCGAGTACGAAATTTACAGAACAATGTGCATGTAAGGAATTTTAAATGATAGGGCCGGAAAATATCATCATCAACTTTTAGTACACTTGGGTAACGTATATGATTATACCTTTTGTAATAGAAAATTCGACATGTTGAGAATCCGCACTGGTAATCGTCGTAGCAACTGATAAGAATCTTCGTCAGCAGCAGAGATAATCTGATCCGACTCTGGTATAAGGATATCACCTAGCGGCAAAAAGTGAATTAGAAAAAAAATGTTACCGTTTCAATTCAGCTTCAAATCAAACAAACGAACAAATAAACAAATAAACAAACGAACGAACGAAAGAACAATGGCATACCTGGAAGACTAAGACGAGGAGGAGCAACATCAAGTTTCACCCCAGTTACAGTTCCACCACATTGAAGAGCGGTAAACGTGCCATCAATTGCTTCAAAAATTGGCAAGGACATGAGTGTCACAATCTCATCGTCCGATGGATTTCTTAGACTTGATAAAAATGATCGTATGGCTCTCTTATCATCTGTGGGTAATCTTGAGATGGAGAGCAGACTTTCTTCTTCTATGACAGCTGATAGAATCTGTCAAAAACAATTATATCTTACTCAAAGAACGAAGAATATTTTGCTGTGGCCCATCAATGGCCCATCATGAGTAGAAGGAGTATTCATAAATCCCTAATATAACTTCATTCATCATCCTTTAAAATACATACCTTAAGAACACCAGATGGTGTTGGAGGCTCTAGATGTTTTCTCAAATCTAAATGATCGCAGAACATGGGTATGTGCAAAAGTACAACACATCCTGTCTTTTGAAGTGCATTGATGACATTCCTTGGAAGTGATGCAAAGTGAGATGACCCTTGGATGACTGAGTGGTTGCTTTTAATCTTTATAAGACGCTTTGCTTCACCACGTCCAGGCGCCAGGGGAACCAATGGTACGCCTTCGAATGAGCTTAGATCAGTAGAAAACTCTGTACGGAGCCAAGACCATAGACCTTTGAGCCACGTTTCACCAGCTTGATTGTCCTTGGGATCCCAAGGTACGACCACTGTGTTACCGCGCCATTCTTCAGGAAGTGAATTTTTAAGAAGATTTGGGACAAGAAAAGGTGCCAAGTAGACCAGTTGCGTTTGTGATTCCAGGTTAGTGTCGTCTTTTTCTGCGTCCAAAGTCACCGATTTCAACTCATTCATGATGGTATCACTCAAGTCGTTATCCAGAAATCTGGAACCCGATCCAGGGATAAGACTCTGTGGGTGCAACCTTGAAGCAACAAATATTGCATTCTCTTGGTTGGTGCCAAAACAATTTGGTCTGAACTCTGTGAATGCCTTGTTTGCTAGGGGAAGCAAAGGAAGCCCTGCTAAGTCCCTCAAATTGCCATCCTTCATTACAAATTCTAGGATGTTCAACCGTTCATTTCTGTCAATAAATGTCCAGTTGATCTCATGCGGTGCAGATGTGTTCGAAGTACTTCGAGATCGATTTCTCTTTAAGATCTCACGGACATAGGAAGGTGTGACTTGTTGAACTGATGAAACATGTATCACAAGATACTCGTCGACAGCTTGTAGCGCATGCCCTGTGGGAGGCAAACATTTTGCATAAGTAATAATTATTGTTTTTAATAAGGCTTTTAAAGAATTGAAAATGCTATATTTCCCGTGAATTACAAGAGTAAAACAATCCTAGCTAACGAATCACTGCCGATAAAATTTAAAGGTAAAACTCTCTCCATATCCGTGCTCCGTTTTAAGGGTATTTAAAGCCAATTAAAGCTACACGGAATGGAAAGAAGTCGAAACAAGTGTGTGAGGTTCCTGGGACGCCGCGCACAAACTGAGTCACGAACTGAGTCACACTTGCTCCTCGGTCCAGATCTGGATGGAGCCAATCAAAAGCGTAACTAAATACGTACGGAAATGGCGCAGTTAGCTGAATGAGTCTAAAAATATTTCTTTTACTTTTGAAGTTTGCTCTTCCAATGAAAATCTTTGAAGTAACTCGGCGACGATGCAATAACAAAAACCACACGAAAAACTACCAGAAGCTAAGTTTTCTATACAATACTACATCCGAGATTTTGATGATGCTGACAATTTACCTGGTAAACTCACAACTGGTTGATTTTCTGTTATAAGGCACTTGATCACAGCAGATCTCACTTCCAGTCTAGTCTTAGCTGAGGTACGTGGCAACCTATTCAACACTGCATCCTTAAGAGCAATCCACTTTCCCCCTTCTGCTTCAGTCCAAAAAACAGCTTTGTCGGCTAGCTCATTGAAGAAAGGCTCCAGAAGTAGCTTCCAGTGTGCTTGAATACGGTCCAAATCAGGTAAAATCGAGCTCACAACCGGAAGTACTTCGTAAACAGGATACTGGGATTGGGTCAGGTTTATAATAAAATGAGCATATGCCTTGCTTAGGACATCGGTCAAAAGAAAATTATTCCAGAAAGCTGTGTCATCATTTTGACACTCCGCTCCAGGCCATTTCAGGTTGCGCCGATTGTCTGTGACTCCAAAGGTGCCATGAATGTGAACCGAAAGGCCTGTGCGACAATCAGACTCAGGGGGGAGGGGAAGAAACGAAAATACTCGTCCCGTTGCGGGTTTTGTTTGAGATAGAGAAGCTGCAACTCCTGCCCAAGGAAGAAGATGCAGCTGGGCGGACATGTCGAGAAGATTTTGATCTTCGCTTCCAACTCTGTTCAGAACCATAAACTTGTGCTCTTGCTCAAGCTTCCCATTTTTCCTTTCTTCCAAAACCATTTCGTAAGTCATTTCATATGGTTTATTAGAACGTTCGAGGGCAATCTGAATGAACTTTTTCCTCATTGCTCTTATGGAAGACTTCAAACTTTCCTTGATTGTAATTGAAAATGTCTCCTTTTCCTTTTCACTTCTTGTCGTTTCGTAAAAACGTATTGTTTCGACATTTTTCAGAAATAATAAAAGAATCGGTGCTTCTTCTATTAGTGAATCGAACAGCGCTTTGACTTTAGCACCAGAATATGGCTTCACCGAAACCCTGGATGGCCATTTCCTTAAAGGGAAACGAAAAAGGGTACCATTTAAGATTCCTGATGAGATCTTGCAGCCTAGGACATCCTCGTAAGGAGCAAACTGGTCCTCGTATCGTGCGAGTAAGGAGTCTCTCAGATCAAAACGACGTCCTGTTTCTCCAGCACCGAAAAACGTCTCTTGTGGGTCCAGAAAAGCAACGTAGTGATCGCTAACAACGCTGGGTAAATCTGCGATAAAAAATAAATGAATTAAATATAACGAAACAATGAAGGGCATGCAGGGGAGTAGCGAGGCCTGAGCAAAAGGGGGAGCAATTTTCTTGATATCAAGTTACCGCCAAAAAATTTGTCCAGCACCGAGAAACAAAAACAAACTTTGTCCAAGTACGGATTATACTTGAGATAACATTTGAATATCGTGAATAATTAATTAAAAGTAAAACTTTAAAGTGATATCATTGACATCGTCTGTCAGATGAAGTAGCGGATCCAGGGGGGATCGAAATTAAGGGTATACGGAACCCCCCTTGAAGGTTTGATTTTGGGGGGGGGTAATAGAAATATGTCTTATAAATATTGTTAGAAGTTTTGCGTTGTGTCTTGTAGAGTATTATACACAATTGGGTTTAAGAAAAGGAATCTCCCTTTGAAAAATCCTGGATCCGCTACTGTATGCCTACCCCTCGATACGCCACTGATGAGGGGATAAGAAAGACGTGTTTCGTCTTTTGAATCGTGTAAATTATACCATTTGTAAATGTCTGAATATATAAGTAACAAATCGGCAAAATGCACACAGTCAGTCCGAAGAATATAAGGAGAGAATTGACGTGTATGTTATGTCTGACCCAGAATATTATCAAGCTTTTCCTTTAACATATTTTTATTAATTCTTGGGCACTCTTTCAGTCCGTAGATTTTAATCTTTTTGAATTTTAACATAAGAAGCATGCACCCATCAAGAATCAAAAGAGACCACTGATGCAATTCAACATAAGCTACCTTCCAATTCTGGCTTTCCTTTTGAAATTCAATGATTGGCATGTACTTGTATTATTTTCATATATATATGCAACCTTTAAGTTTCTATAAATGAACTACCTGTTATATGGTAGACAGAATTGAAGCCGACACCAAATCTACCAGCAGACAAAGGATCGAGACGTTTATTTCCCTGCATAATGCCTTCGATTCCATGCCAGTCTTTCTCTTTGAAAAGTCCATTGTTGTAGACGTACACCGCAGGACCTTGAAATTTTGATAGCTCAGGATGAATCAGTGATGCGTTTCCAAATGCGTTCTCGCGTGAATCAAAAAGGAACTTGACTTCTGTTGCTCCTGCATCGTCAGCGTTCTGGATGAGCTCCTGTGTGGCAAGAAATGTCAAAATATGTTGTATCAGCACAGGGCAGTTTTTGTATGAGTGTGAGACGTACCGCGCCACGTGCCGTGACCGTGTTAGCGCCGTGATGTCTATAAAAAACATTTGAAATTTCTGCAGTAACCGTGTCATGCTGTGACGGTGTCGTTTTCACAGTCGTACGAAAACTACTAAAACTGCTCTAGTTCAATCTTTCTTTCTACGATGGATCACCCTTGGAATGTGATGAAGATCATGATCAAGAGGTATTGTTAAGTGGTAGACAATGTAGAGAGCAGGCCGCGCTTTGGAGAGGAGGCCATTCTAGAGAGACGACCATAATTATAGCATGAGAAGAGTATTGCAGAGATCTAGTCATTGAAGAGGTGTTATTGTACGTTGACACTAAGGCGAGACAGTGGTAGCTGTTGATGGGAAGATGCTTCAGAGTTGTTATTTGAAGAGGTGCCCAATTCTAAACAACTACATAAGTGTCATGGTAGAGAGGATACTGAAGAGAGATGGCTCATGCGTCGTCGAAATTTAAGGTGGTAAAAACACCTTTGTGATATGGTGGCAAAGCACATAGTCTATGACAAGTAATGATAACGACGAGTACCCTAATTACAAAATGTTTGCACGTGGTTATCAAATAAAATAGAGATACTGACTATAGCAATACATAAACATGTAGTTTTGATGCACTGGATTCCAATCTTTGTATTTTCAGATTTCGATCCCAACACAAAATTATCGAGTGGTGACTAAATAAGTACAATTGAATGGTAGACACCTTTAGTATTTGTCCTCCGTCTGGATATCCTTCTAAGATCCGCCGTAACACAGCGGTGAGGGACGGTCGTCTCTGCCCATAGGACTGACCTAAAACAGCAAAACGCACAGCTTAGTAAGCAATTGCAATTGTGCTGTTAAAAACATATAATAAACAATTTATGCGAAATAAATCTAGAGTGAAAATACAGTGCTGTATTGCAAAAGTTGTAAGATTTCTTTGACATGAAGTCGTTGTGTATATGTAAAGACGATCACATTGTATCTTTTCCGCTTTTCGATTTCATGGTTACAAATCAGCAACACAATTGTTATTTCTAACCAAATAAAAACAATAATCAAAAACTCAAAACTGTAGCAAGATCTCGTATACATTTTTTCTCCATTCTTGGAGTAGCTTTGCAGCCAGTTTCGATTTGGTATCTTCTCTTAATCCTCGCGAACTCATCCCGCGTAATCACTTCATTCTGAATCCTTCCCATGAAAAACGAAGCCACGATGGACCATCTTAAAGCAGCACTTCAAAAAACTGATATAAATATGCACAGGTGGTTGTGAATACATATACATATACATGATTTTACTGGTCGCGTCCTTAGCAACTGGTTAGTGGCTGTCACCCAGATTGCGTATAAGTACTTCCAAAAATGTGTGAAGAGAGGTCACAATTCAAGAGGCCTTATTATAGAGCAATAAATTATGTATTATAGAAAATCCTTATAGATTTTAAAATAGGAACATCTTAAGGTTAGTTTATTTCCTATTGCTTAATCAGCCAAGAAGTGCAAGATGGCCGTTTCGATCTGAATTATGTTTTTTCTCAAAAATAGCTAGGTCTTCACTTACCTAGATAAAAACGCGTATATACTAAAACCATGGTTTTTTTTGTTTTTTGTTTTGTCTAAGTTACGGAAACGGAAAAGATAAGTGTGGACTTATGCTTTCAGAACTGCTGGTTAAAGTATATATGGCCTTTGTTTACTGAACGAGTTTGAGCATTTATTACAGTATAATTAAATCTATCAAACAATTGTTCTTCATGCTCCATTAGCACATTTTAGGTGATAATTAATTGTTGTTTGCAAGCTTTTGATTGACCGTTTCCTTGATTTATTTATCAGGTAAAAAAAACTAATAAAACAAGTAGTTCTCTGAGAGAACAACAATTCATAATTTTGTATTATTGTCGGCATATTCAGCAGAATTTCCAAGTTTCAAATATATATATTTTATTTTCATCAAAACGGTCAACATCATACAAAACCATTATAATTTATGGACAACATGCATTGATATTGCTTTATGGACCAACGGAAAGTAAGCTGTTGTAAATATCATCTTAGAATCATCTTCATGTATCTTTTTTTATTAATATTTTTTTACAACGTCAGTCCATATCCCATTGTTTAACGAGGTCTCCCTCTAGAGGTGTTAAAATATTTACTTTAGCTAATCAGTTTATGAGTTCAGCAACTAATGACAAGTGTAGTGGCGGCACTGGATCCATATCCACGTAGCATACATGCTATGCGAATTCACTGACCTTGGATCTGTCTAACTCTATCCATCGTGAAACGACCATCCAAACGCCATTCTAGTCAACCGGTCAACATCAAAGATGGATTCCTAGGGCTATGAATATAGAACTGTTACAAAATCAAATCCACTAACGGCAACTTAGATTTATTATAAAATCATTTATTCACAAACAGCAAACACAAGTATTCTTTTACACTGGGCATGCTCTATTTTGAGACAATACAAAATGTTATAAAATATAATTGGATTCATTTGTGCAAAATTCATTGCTGTGAAATATCCTTGTTGTTCATATTTGCCGTTGAAGTTTAGAACTATAAGTTGTCTAAACAATAGAGTTGTGTTTGATTTGTACACAACGACTATGGCCGTTATAATAGGCTGAAACCAATGCCAAGTTGCAAATTATTACACTATTTTGCTGAGACTACTCATGAGCGAGTCAAGGCAAGTCAAGTCGATTGCCCAACTTGCAAGCAACGCTTTGTTAAAAGATTAAACAACTTTATAAAACGACAAAACTAGATATCATTATTCACTTGCCTTGTTTGCTGAATCAGATATTTTTCTTGTAGAAATTTTGTTTGTATCAATCTTGTTTAATGAACATAACGAAGTTTATTTTGCAATAAACTTCAAACACAATGGTAAACGACCGTAGGAAGCCAAATGATTTATCCGTGTCTATTAACAATAGTATTATTCACTGGCCAATAGAACTTTGGTTCCAGAAAGTACACAAAAGATTCAGATATCGAAAGAGAATTCATTAAATTGCTCCGGGTCAACGAGTACCATTGAAATGCTAATGAGAAGTTTGGAAGGTAACGTCACAAATAGTTTCAATACTTTCAAAACTTCACAATCAACCAAAACTGTTTAAAAATATAATATAGGAAAAATAAGCAAGAGAAAAAAACAAAGAGAACTAACTCTGAAAATTCAAGGAATCTATACTAAGCTTTACTGGCTAAGATGTCTGAATCTTATTTCTCATTTTCCAGCATATTCTTCTTGCAATATATTGTATCGAACGTCATTCAATAGTTCGATGAATCGAATCTGAATCTCAAATAAAAAATCTATTTCAAGTTCTTAAAAATACATATTGCCACATCATTATGTACGGTGGACTTTTCTGTAAGTCAAACCTTGGCTAACCGCCACCTCTCTACATCAACCAGCATTTTCCCTCCCCTCCATCTATCCGATCCAACATTTACTCTATATATACTGCGAACTCCTCACCTCTTCTCAATGACCACTCAATCTGTACCCAGCACACCATTATAGATATGTACAAAAGTGGAATTTTATTGATACGGTGATATATCGTCTCTAGACTAATTCTACTAATCGGTCTGTTCGTTCCTCAGTTGGGATTCCTGTGGTAGTCCTACCGATGCAAGGACAATTGCAAGGAGCCAAAATATAAAGTCTAATATTGCCTCCTGTGATGTATGCCCTCTAGCTGTAATAACTATTACTTTGTTATTGCTCATTTATGGATCTTTTATTTATGAAGTTTCGCCTTTATTAGAGTCCGGCTTATTTCTCTACTGAGCTCTGCATGACCTGAGATGTCTCAATCTCCAAGCTTATACCGTAACATACAGAGCAGAGATGGTATTCCTCTTTCACAAATTCATTTTTGAATGATTACAACTGAAGATTTTCTCAGATATTTTCACTGACATTGATACAGAATCCTGTAGCAACCAGGAGAAATTTATTCATCAATTTATTAAATTCATCATTGTAAACTGACCTGGCCCCATTTCAGTGCTGAGTCTTGCAATATCAATATTATATAAACCAGATTAAACCATGCCTTTAATTATGTATCTAATTCTATCAATTTCGAATGATTATATGCCGTCTAAGAGTATCAGTAGAACACTGTGGCATTTCTTATACAGCCTGCAGACAACCTTGACCGTTATCTCTAATGAACACGGCAGAACTCATATTTAGCTTTTCTTACTTGACGGTTGGTTGTGTAGGATGTACTGGCTTGTGAAGTCTGTTAGAAGTTGTCTTCTTGGAAAGTTCTGTGGTGTCCTGCATACTCTAGAATTGCGTGGGATTGAAAATCATAGGTTTCATAGCTCGCTTTGCTTACCAGCTACATCGTCAGACTAGTATCATGACCCATGCAGTCACGCAAGCTTTGTAGGGGACAGCGTGACCGACTACGATGAAGGAGCCCTCGATCTAGGGAAAGGGATAGGGCCTGAAGGGGGCTTAGCTTTGTGGAAGGGGGACGTCACGCTTAACGAAGGTCAAACGTCTGCGCATGCGTAGTTGTATGACCATCTTAAGAAATTGAAAAAAACAAAACAACAACAACAACAACAACACCTAAAAGCTACTTAAAATCCAAATGAACAGGTTAAAGATTATTCTATTTCTACCGACTATCAAGGTACTGATCATTTTTATAATTTTTGTACCTAAAAAGATATTGGTAGCTTCAAGCTGTCAGTGAATTTGTTTCGATGCATGGCAGCTATGGGGACGGACCACAGGAAGCCCAATCAAAAACGCATACAATTCATGCGAAGGCAAAATCGATCAAAATAGAGTTTTTACGATGCATTTTAGTATAAATGCCTTTTATTTCTTATCAGTAGAAAAGGGACGAATAAAAAGGAAGAAGTTCGTGCTAGTAAACACTGCATGGGCTTCCTGTGGTCAAGATGCGAGCGCGTCCAAAGGGTAGAGGCTATTTCGCGAGCTTCAGAACGACATTTCGCGTCAAAAGGTCTCGTTACTAGGGATAGATAAAGGTTAGGTTTAGGGCTAGGGACTGGGATAGGGTCTACCCCTAACCTAGTCCTAAACCTAGCCCTAAAACCTAAAATCTAGCTCTAAT
The DNA here is from genome assembly GCA_029948255.1 of Telmatactis stephensoni. Taxonomy (NCBI): domain Eukaryota; kingdom Metazoa; phylum Cnidaria; class Anthozoa; order Actiniaria; family Isophelliidae; genus Telmatactis; species Telmatactis stephensoni. The sequence continues at coordinate 25,800 of JALIZF010001218.1, forward strand.
AATGGGGTCCTTTGACGCGAAATGTCGTTCTGAAGCTCGCAAAATAGCCTTTACCCGTCAAAGCCCGCGAAATCTTGCGCATGCGCAGACTTTGACCGCCGTATTGCTTTGGAACTGAAAATGAGATTTGTTTCTACCCATTTAAGATTAAAAATGTGATTTCCTCTTAAATCGGGACTATGGTCAAAATCGTTTGAAATTCAATTTAGCTGAAACTTCATTAAACAATTCTTGAAAGGTCTTTCTCTCTCTTCTAATATAGCCTCCTCCGCAGGCAACTCCTTATTTTTCCTCCTTGGGCTTCCTTTGTAACGGTTATTTGACCGAGCGGAGACTTTTACACAGGAAACCCAAGAACAGGAAAAAAACAACCTCGTTCCCAGGCTCTCCCTTCTCGCTTTTTTGAGAAAAAAACCTCACAGTGATGCCTGCGGAGGAGGCTATCCCTAATAATCACTTGTTAAAATCTTTTCTGACCTTTTCTCAATATTCCAGGAGGAAGTACTATCTTTTTTAGGAATCCTAGTTAGAGGTGTCAGTGACGTCATTTTCAGTTAACCCAAACATATTCAGCTCCATACATTTGCATTTGTATTCTATAATCGAAATATTTGAACATGATTGTTCTACATCGAAGAAAACTGGCTGGATCATCAATCGTAAACACAAGTAATGTAGGAAAAAAAAGAAATAAAAAGGTTCAAGAATTTAAATACAAAGAAATGTATAGAACTGACGAAGCCGTGGGTTGAGTGACACCTTTATAAAAATCTAATACTTCCCATAATAATTTGAAGAAAACAAATAACCCGTAATTATATAGCTCTTTGAGATTCTTTCTGTGAAGTACCAGCTAAATCAAATTTTGAAAGATTTTGCATATCAAACATATCCGTCTATAAAAAGTTGTCGTTCGCACGGCCATGAAATCTATTCCATGTATGGGCAGGCATTACCATATTTGGAAGTCACGTATATTTGTTTTTGTTGATTTTCCTGCAATTTTGAGCCTCAAACTATAAAATATTTAAAATACTTAAAATTAGCCTCCCCAAAAACCGCAGACCGCCAGTAACACATCAAGGAACTTTTGGACAGTGCCAGTTAACCTATCTTATTAGCCCTCCTCATATCTCCTAAACTTTTACTTAATTTGAGTTAAAAGTTGCACCGTTTTAAAAAAGAAAGGTGTCTTATTTTGCGTACCAAAAATTTCAGAAATCGGTTTAAACGCTCAAAATTTGACCTGAAAAATCAAGCCTCCCCCACAATAAATACACGCGGGCCAACCCGCGGGCCACCTTAAAGTCAACAAATAGCGCTGCGCAGTCTTGACGTCACGAAAAACGCCTCCCTGCTGGGACTCGGCAAACAAACCAGCTCTTGTAGAGATGGTATGGCGCGGATATGGCGGCAAATTCAAGTTTTATTACTGTTCTCAATGAAAATGATGGCGTTCCCGGAGCAAAATTTGAAAGTGAGCCCGAGAACTATACAGTAGAGCAGTTAAAGCGTTGGCTTAAGTGTAGAGGGCTGAAAATAAGCGGTAAACGAAGCGATTTGATCGCTCGTGTGAAGAGTTGAATGTATAACGTCCGGCAACCAACATATTCTTGATTCCAGCATTGACGATGTGCTGGATAAACGTAGTAAATATCATTCTGATATAGCTCTCTTTGATTTGCTTTTCGGGTGAACTCAACAGCAAAGACAAAGTCTTAATGGTGAATCCCATTTTAAGTCTCAAGAGGCAAATATACAACTTCTCTCGGGAAGACCACTTAGATAATCGTTGTCGATACTTGGCTAGCTTTTTGTCTTTAAAGCCCCTAGAGGGCAAACATCATTGAGAAACTCATGAAGAATCTCAAATTGAGACGATGTAAGACCTACAAAGTGTTTCATTTGCGCTGGATCTTTCACAGCAACATTGTACGATATGTTGCTTACAACTTTTAAGGCCGATGAGGACCGAAGTTCGTTTCGTAAAATCATATTCTCGATTTTACTTGACAGCTCGTACTTTACCGCGTCTGTTTGAGTTGCCTTGTCGTTATCTGTAAACTGTACTTCATCAGGGATAGATTCCTCTGGCTCTAACTCTGGCTCAGAATAAATGTTTGAATTCTTGACCGCTTCTTGTTCTCGTTGTTTTGGCGGCTTTCTCTTTCTTGATGACCTCTCTACTTCCCTCGAAGAAAGATTCGCTTTTAGCGGATCTGGAAACTCTATAGTCGGGCCTTTCCCTCCAGGCCAATGTTCTACACAAATATATGTGTCTTTTGTGATGTTTTTCACGCTAAAGTTTTCTCTGGAACAAGCATTTATCCACCGTTTGCACCTCTCGAGATCTTGTGTCGGCTTCAAGAATGGCAGAAAGATCTTTTTGTCTGAATTTGCCATCTCTTTCAACGATTCGGGTAGTCTATCGGGATATCTGGAATCATTTCTACAATTTCCCCAACAACAGTGCTTCGTACCTACCATTTTCAGGTAGAAAAGCGTATTTTTCGACGTAGATAGCACTCATTCGCATACAAATTACTGTAATCTGTCGCTTTGTTTGTCCGAGTCACGCTAGGGGGTCTAATTATGCAAAGCTATTTTTAGTAAGACTGCGCAGCGCTATTTAAAAGTGCGCAAGTTGCTGCTTGACGGACGGTCGAAAAGAGTTTTAAATATACCACTAAGAAATTAAGGCGTGGCAAACATGTCTCATGATTTTCGTATGTGATGCGCATGTCACAGACTATATTCCCTCATTATTTGCTTCTGCGTATCATTAATTTTAACTTACAAAAACGCTACAAAGGTCGAGACAAGGAAAACCACAGCAACAAAAAGGTACGATTTTACATATCAAAAGCGAATGAGAGTGTTCTATCAGGACCTGAAAACACCAAGAAGCTGATTTTGTTGTTTCGATTTTCTTCGAGTCCCGCTTTCACGTAGTTTACTAAACATTAACGGATACCAATTAAAGTTGTCATTTATATGAAAGTTAATCCAAAACTTCTAGGATGCCAGGCCATTCTAATAGAAAACAGACTACGTTATGTTAAGACGGACATCCATGGGTGTAATATAACGTCAGTATTCTATGTAAGCTAGGTCAGTTCTTATCAAGACAGTCCGGAGTCAGAGCCTCGGAGTGATCTTAATGGAAGGTGCTTAGTGCATGGAAGCTGAGCGTATAGAAATAGAATCAATGAGTTAAAGCTGCACGTATGGTGACGTGAATCGTATAGCTCTAGAACGCCGTCATCAGTATTCAAAATTTCATTTTCTATCTTGTTTGTTTTCCGTTTAATTGATACCGAATAGTACAGTATCATTTTCACGCTTTCACTTTAGAGAACCTATTGTTTTCTATTGTCAATAAAAGGTATTTAGAAGTAGTTCAGCTTTTAGTGATTATACTCTTAAATACTTTTGAGTCTTATTACTATATGATTCTCATATGACAACTGTTGTAGAATTCATTTCCGGCTCTCGTCTCTTAAGTTCAGTTTTTTCAATGAAAAGACGACGTACGTTTACAAGAACGCTCTTATCGCGAAACTGCACACGAAAAAATAGTTTTATTTCAATTTTTATTTATTTTCACCAATGTTTATATAAGACATCTACTTTAGCATAAGCAGGTTTAAATAGAGCCTTGCGCATGTACTGCGGTCTCGTACACAACAATTAGCATTGTATATAAGTGCCAAAGACATTATTTTTGCTGCAAAAAAAGTTAGTAAAGATTATCACTTTTTCCTCTTATGATCAACATTCTGAGCCTCTATTTAATTTGAAATTTGAAAATTCTAAAATTATGTTGAACTTGATATATTTACACAATTAAATATATTTATGTATCGATATCACTGCAGATTATTACCAGCTAGTTTTCATGGCTATTTCCTCTGTTAACCATTATAATACCAGATTGGCTTCAAAATCTTCGTATTATAAAAAAAAACAGTGAGAACCAATTATGGTAAATATTCTTTGAAATTCAATGGTACAACAGTGTGGAACAATGCAACTTGAATGAAGGTTTTAAAGGTTTTATTTTCAAGTACTTTAAAAAACATTAAAAACGAATGCATCAGTACTTGCTGTGGCTATTAATCAAACTGATTTATGTGTGTGTGGCTTTATCAGTATCACTTTAGCCTTTCTCTTACTCTTCACTGTCTTGTAGGTATTTAACTATAATTTCTACACACATAGATATATATCTGTATATCCATAAATGTATATATATTTTCCGAGGATGAGTTCTACAATTTATCCCTAGGCCTGAATATTAACTTGAAAAACACATATTTTTTTGCTACGGTCAGGTATCTCAGCAACGTACACCCGTTTATCTTTTGCCTAAGGTGCGAAGAGGGAGAAAAATGATGCAAATGTATCTGGTGTGGACGTAGTCAAAGAAATGAGGGATTCAAAGAACTTACAAAAATGTCATTACCGGCGATTCTGATAAAGCGCGACTTCTGCGCCATATTGCTGTTTCATTTCGAGTTTGCATTTTCAATTAGACATTTCCTAATAAAAACAAAAGGATTTTTAGAAGAAAACTTGATTGCCGTAGTTACAAAAAGTGAACTTTAGACACGCAAGTCAAATTGGCATATAGAGGCTTTGCACCATATCACGTGATGGCAGCCATGACAGAAGGCACAACAATAGAGTCTTTTTTTCCTGGGAAACTGGACTCTTAGTCAAGTTTATTGTATACTGGTTGCCTCTAAATCACATATTGTCAACAGATAGATTTTTCTTTAATTTTGGTTGACTGTCCAATTTTTCTTAAATTGGACACATGAAATTGAACAATTTACCAGAGAATAAAGATAAGTTCTCATAATATTGGGATTCGAGGCAGCTATATATCCTCAGCTCGGAATTTTTTTCGTCCAAATATTTTCAAATTGGACAGCATGGGGTCCTATTACATATACAAACCAGATTAGTCCAGACTCTATTGTTCCTGCCTCCTGTCATGGCTGCCGTCACGTGATGGTGCAAATCCTCTATAGTGACACAATTTCTCTAATCGTTTGCTACTAAAGTTCAATTTGGTTGACAGCCTTTTATATCTGAGTGGGTACTGCATCCCTAATTCTTGGGACGTGGGCCGATTATTTTGGAGTAGGGCACAATATGCTTAGTTATCAACTGATTAAAATATCTTTACATTTGTATGTCGCACCAGATGAGGGTCGCTGTTGTGGTGGTACTTTTCTCGTTGGTATCATTTGGTAATGGCCGAATGAAGGCGTTGGAAGAAATCAAGGAATGCATTGAGTTTTGGACTTTCAAAACCCCACTTGGACAAAATATATTCGAAAAGATTTGCAATCAAATTAGGGTAAGAAAAATTATGTGGATTTTAAAGTTGATTGTTGATACACAGCTAGGGAAAAAAATCAATTCCCAACTTGGGGTTTCCTTGGGTCTAAACTGGGAATCTGTTCTATTTTACTTGGGAAATCTGTAATACCCAAACTTGTTAAAATAGAACAGATTCCCAGGAATTCCCTGGTTACACCCTTGGAAGCCCCATGTTTGACCCAAGCTGGGAATTTATTTTTTCCCCGTGATAGTAGTTTTGAGTTTTCATTTCTACTGCCAATCGAATAATTTTGTTGCAATTTCCTTTCTTTCCCTTCTTCCCTCCTTACTCTTCTTTTCGTTTCGTTTCTTTTCTTTTTTTTTCTTTTCATTTTCTTTTTCTTTTTTCTTTACTTTAATTTTGTCTCGTCTTGTCTTTTTTCTTTCTTTTTTGAATAGTTCCCGAGAGGCTGAGACCAATCCTTCCTTCCTTCCTTCCTTCCTTCCTTCCTTCCACTACAATTTTTCCCTCCGTATTACAGAACATAATTGAATAATAACTAGAAAAAACTAGCTACACAAAGATTATTTGACGTGTTTTCTCAAAGGCGTCAGTAGCTTGTTCAAGTAGAGAATCAATCGGCTCAAGCGAACTACTTAACAACTGGAGGGTATTGATGCAACAAGAAGCTCGTTTTCAAAACAAGTACCAGCTCTGTTATCCTAAAATTGACGTTTCTAAGCTAACAGAACTCCTGCAAAAAGCTGGTAAATTAGATAAATAAACAAATAATTATATTATTTGTTACTCTTGTTAGGAAAGGAGAAGAAAAGGGGAGGACTCTTAGCTTTTGAGTAATCCGCCAAAATATCAAGTAGCCTTCCCTTCTCTCCCTCCCTCCTCTCCCTCCCTCCCCTCCTTCCCATTCCTTCACTGAACTGTATTCCAATTGAACTCGACAGTGATTAAGTTTTTAATTTTAATTTCAAACTAAAATTCATGCATGTGTTTTCCAGATTTTAAAAACCCACATTTAGGAAGGAGAATTATATAGTTTTTGATTTCACAAAACAAGATATCGAAGAATATCGTAAAGTTTATAATTTTGAAATTGTTCAAATGAATGAATGGAACGATCACGGACACTACTACATGGACCGCCTTATATTTTAACTTTCTCGCTCACATAAAAGTAATATTATTGGTTTGTAAACGTTTTTATTGTTAGGACCAAAGTACCTCTCAGTCGTTGTAGGTAAGATGACATCACATTATTATTCCTTTTATATATATATACATGTTTGTTCATTTATTTATTCATAAATTGATTCGCAATTCGTTGGTTCATTTATTTATTTATTCATTTATCTATTTATTTATTTATCTATTTATTCATTTACTTATTTATTTATCTATCTATCTATCTTTCTATCTATTTGTTTATTTATTTATTCATTCATTTATTTACTTACTTACTTATCTATCTATTTATTTGTATATTTTGTTAATATATGTCTTTCTTTCTTTCATTCTGTCTTTCTTTCTTCTCTTTTCTTTCTTTCTTTCTTTCTTTCTTTCTTTCTTTCTTTCTTTCTTTCTTTCTTTCTTTCTTTCTTTCTTTCTTTCTTTCTTTCTTTCTTTCTTTCTGTCTTTTTTTCTTTGACAGATAACGACGACCCAGAACTGTGTGCTTTGGAAGCATATGAAAAATGCAATAAGGAATTCTACAAAGTATATCCAAACAAACCACAATGTCAAACTACGTATTTGTATATTTCTTGCCTGAATGAAGCCAAGAAAACATGCCAAGCCAAAATACTTAAACATCTTGCTTTCATTTACGACAAATTTGGAAAAGACTTCATCAGGAAAATGAAGGAAATCATGCCGGAAGATTGTGAAATCAGCCAGCGTTGACTGGAAGTAAAAAAGCTAAATGGCAAAAATCGAAAAGCTGAAAATCAATAAGGCAAAAATCGATCGAAAAGTTAAAAATCATGATCAGTTAGGCTAAAATCGAAAGCTGAGAATATTAAAGCCAGCCAGGAAGGACAAGAATTAGAATAGATTTGAAAAAAGAAAAAAGCGAAAAAAAAGAAAAGAAAAAAGAAAACGAACTGATAAAATAAAAAGCTGAAAGAAAAAGCGAAAGCTTATCTCATACTTATAATTGTAGTAATTGTAATACTAATTCGTTATTAAAGCCATAACAGCAAATAAATTATTAAATAAATTATTATAATTATTACAATCATCGTTTCGTCTACATTGGATCATGAACGATCAAGATATAAAAACACACATCGCTCAAGCTTATTTTTACTTCAAGCATCAATTTGATAAATTGCAAGATTTCAAACTGATACTGGCTTTCATAAAAGTACCAGCTTCTGAAAGAGAATACCCTCAAACTTAAAATGTAAATCCCTTTTATGTTGACCAGTTCGAAGTTGGACGATGAAAGGCCATAATACTAAGAGAGCTAAATTGGTATTCATGTCTGCGCGATGTGCTTAGTGCTTAGGTTTTTTTAGTATCAGCAAGTTGACGCAATCGGCGCGCAAACAATAAAATTTGATTTCTGGAGAAGAAACGCTTCGCATCTGCGCGCGCGCGTAAAAATTAAATCATTGTACATGTTTGAGAGCCTTGCGCGCGCGATATGGCGTCAACTTCCGATCCTGTTACTAAAAATAACCTTCAGCGCCAAGCACATATGTAGCGCCGACATCAACTCGGAGCTCTCTTAGTATAATGATCTCTAACTGTCCTTTAATACACAGGAGTTTCTGGTTCAAGAGAGCACAACCATGAGGTTAAGGTGACGTCCGCACTAATTAGATAAATTTGAAAACGTATATTTTCTTCTCCTTTTCGCACCTTAGACAGTAGAAAAAACACTGTGCTAGTGTGGACGGAAGGCCTATCAAAAAAGATACGTTTTTCAAAATTAAATGTGAAGTGTTTCCCCACGTTTAGGCTCAGTTTTTAGAACTCGTTTCTGTTTCCTCTGTGGGTTATAGACGCCAGCTGGCGGTAATAGCGAATGAACAGTGTTAAAATTGGACTCTTACCATAAAACCCCTTTGATACTGAAAGGCGGTAATTAAACAATAGAAAACACGCTTAGAACTAAATAGTCCTAAATTAATATTGGACATAAAATTAGCACTATTTAGTCCTAAGGGGTTGTCTATATTACATGTACTGCATTCTGTTTAGTAGGATGATCCTAGTACCCGTTGTCCCGTTGTGAAGACAAATTTCCATGTAAACAGAATGCAGTAAATGTATAGCAGGTAGGATGATTCGCCTACTAGGATGATCCTAGTGCTAGGATGATCCTAGTGCCATGTAAACATCCCCTAAGCTTGTGACTGTATTAATTATCTTAATAGCCCATTTCAAATTTGTGAGAGTATTATTTGATTCCACGTCAGCCCTGCCGGCCTTCAAGCTAAGCTATCAGAGTTTTTGGGCCACCAACTGAAAATAACGGCAACATTCTAGAGCGAACAAGAGAAATCTCTAAAAGATGGTCGAGTTAAGAAGATTTAATAAATCAAAAGCCAAAGAATGAATAATGCTTTGTCGGTACACGGTTCCCAGTCATTTTGAAAATTTTAATTCGTTCCCTGACTTTTCCCTGACTAAATAGCCTTTTTCACTGACTATTTCGCACAAGACAAACAAACCAAGTTACAAATTATTTGATCCACAACACATTCATTTATCTATAAAATCACATGGTGATTTCTCAAGTTGCTTTGTATAGCCGGACTTGAGGTTTTTTTGAAGGCGTTCAATGTTTTGATCTTTCATTTCTATTTCTTCTCTTTTCTGTTGATTTATTCTTTATTTGGAAAGATATATCTATCTACTTTTAAAATTGCAGCTATAATATATTAATAAGCATAAGATAGCTATTATGGGCTAGATATGAAAAAAATTCCCTGACTTTTCCCTGACTTTTTGGGTAAATCTGAATTTCCCTGACTAAATAAAAAAATCCTTGACTTTTCCCTGACTGCATTTTTCCCTGACTTTTCCCTGATCCCTGGAAACCCTGTTGTAGCATGCATGCAGTTGTAGTGGTCCGTCATCAGAGAAAAGGGCATAATGTAGATGCATTAGTTTATATTCTTTATTAGTATATTGTCACTAGACGTCAGTGACTTTAATTGCTATTCTAATAAAAGAAAAAGAATATGTGTCATTAAGGATTACAAGAAGATTTGTCATTGTTTTAATTTGGATATAGCGTTGCTCATTAAAGAGCACAAGCCAAGCTTGAATGAACAGGGCCAGCTACTGCTGTTGATGGCCTTTGGAGAAAGGCCGAAATATCCAAATTAAAGCAATGACAAATCTTCTCGTAATCCTTTTTCTAATTATGTTGCATGCCCAAAGAAACATATTTAATATGTGTCATGTTTTCTTTTGTGTGTTTAAAAGTGAAGGGAGAACCTACGTAACACGCAGTTTATGTAATATATTCATAAAGATATAATACAAAACACATAATACAATAGAACGAGAAACAATAGAACCCAATAGATTTTTTGAATACATTACATGAACTGAGTGCCATGTAGGTTTTCCGGTCGAGTGAAATTGCTCTGGTTTCAACTTGAAAAGCATACTCGCATTTTTGGCGGTAAGCGATCGACTTTCTGAAGGACCATTCAGCCACATGAAGGTAGAGTAAATATCCCAGCACTAGAGCTACTGGATCTCTTGTTTGCTTTTCTGGCCGGGGAGGTTTCAATACACTGAAAAGTGTTATATATAATAATAATAATATTAACGAGGTGGCCTCATCATCACCAAAGGTGATTTTCATGAGGGACCTCAAAATAAAAAAGTTACAGTTGGTAATATCAATTTTTAGCCGAAGTAAATTTTAAACATTTCTAGAAATACAAATTTCTAACATTCTATGCATTTTTACTATGCAACCAGTATGATGATAGAATTTCACTAGCAGTTAGAGTTTCAATAGCAGATATTCAAAATATTTATGACAAACTACAAATGAATAACGGCTTGAGTTTTCTAACAACTTCTAGTCATTAGAAATGGACAGAATGTAAGAATTGAATCAATAGACCAAGGGCCGGGAGTGCTATCGGCTAACGTTTCTTTTGCACTATTATATTCGATTCTTGTGAAAGTTTTCTCTTGGCAACTTATCCACTGACAAATTAATCCTCTATTCTCAACAACTTTCTATACATTTATTTATCACTGTGAAGATGAAGTCCCTAGCTGTACTACTCTCCTTGCTGCCATTATGTCAAGGCCTTACTGCCCATTCTGAAGTCAAGAGTTGTATCAAGCAGTGGAATAGTGCCGACTTACAAGGAAACGTTATGAAGAGGCATTGCTCCCATGTTAGGGTAATATATAAATTATAATAAAACAATCATATATCTTCGCAATGAATAATCATTTTGACTCTGACTTTCGCTTATTAGAAAACCCAGTTTTTCTTAATTGCTGTTTTAGACACAACACTAGAAAGTCAAGGAATTGTTTTCGATCACCGAGGTGAAAACGCTCTCTAGAAAACGGAACCGGAAAACTGGAAAAATCTATCTACATAATGATTATTTAGGGCCTACCATTTGACGTAGAATGAAAAATATTATTCATCGTGGATGAGCAATAAAATAATAAAGGGTACTTATTAAGAGGCTAGGGGATTTTTTTCAAGTTCGAGCAGTGAACGACAAAAACTCCTGAGTTGAAGAATAGCTGTTGTACAGAATTAAAATCATTTCTGTCAGAAAGTTTAAGTTGTTTGCAAGTAGTTGTGGCCGATGAAAGTTGAATCAAAGTGTTAATCCAAAACGAAAATTTGGATCGAAAATGAGGTTTAGGCCTGCATTTGCTCATTTGCTGTATGTTTTCTCTATATTCAGCTTGAAAAAGCTTAATCCCAACACAGCGTCAAGAAAAAGTCTTGTACAATTCAAAAATCTGTTTTAAACAGGTATTTTATCTTGGTAAATCAGTTTTTAACCGGTAGAAAAAGGATTTGAGTGTTAATCCAGAACGAAAATTTGGATTAAAACTCGCACGAAGGTCTAGTTTTTGGCGCTTTTCGCCATTATTGCCGTCTTTGAAAAAAATCTCCTCTTAATACGATCGTCTCACGATAGTGGTCATCTTAAATGAACGCAACGTTTCAACTGCTACAGCTCCAGCTCCATCCCAGTAGCATAAACAGAGACAGCGGCATCGAGATTCCGGATGCGTGGTTACCGACCATTAATATACATAACAGCGTCCATCAATCACAAAGAAGAGCTCCGCCCACCTGAGCCATCGAGAGTATAAAAGACAGCAACCGTCCAGTCCATTCCATCACCTGATGAAGACGCATTTTCGTTCATTTCAGATGACCACTATCATAACACATGCAATATCGAATATAAGTATCCTTCATTAAGATTTAACGTGTTTTTCAAGGCGTCAGTAACCTGTTCAAGTAAAGAAACAATTGACTCAAGCGAACTACTTGACTACTGGAGGGTACTGATGGAACAAGAAGCATATTTTTTAAACAAGTACCATCTATGTGATCCCAAAGTCGACATTTCTAAGCTAGCAGACCTCCTGGAAGAAGCTGGTAAATGGAATAAATAAATTATCATATTATTTATTTCTCATGTGTTACGCGACACTTTTCTATGCATTTCATATCAGTTTTCAGTGATTTTGTAGTTTTGTTTATAATTTTGGCAAGGGACTTTGTGACGTAGATTTTTCATGACAGCTTTGGGTGACTTTGTTATGGCTAGTTGTTGGACCTCGCAGGGGCAGGACCAACCGCACAGAAATACTAGCCTACGCAAGGTTTTCCTAGATTTGTAGATTCACGAATAATCCCAAGCCTTTACCAAATGGTTTTGTAGGTTGAGCGCGTTAATGTGTGAATGAATCTTATTTATGTACCTCAGTTTTGACCCTATGACGCAGTTAAAGGGTGTGACTGAAATTCCAGTAAGATTGACGTTTAGTAAGTAGAGTCCATAGTACAGATAAGACTCCATGGTCAAGGTTGTGCAGGAAAGTTTTTTTGGCCGGCCCAGATATAGAGATCCTTGTGTACACCTTGATTGGATATGCCTGACAGTGTAACGTGAGTCTTGTTTGGGCTACGGCTCTATCTGTTACTAGAAATTCTTGTGCAATAAGCCTTGTAGAAAGTTCTGAGAGAATTAAGAGTTAGTAGTTGGAGCTTTAAATTGTTACCGTCTATAACTGAGAAGTTTAAATACAAGCTGTCAGTAGAAAGGTATATGGCCTAATGTTGTTGTCAAAGTGACCCAGCTGGGCGAGTTCCCGTTTTAACAAATTGGTGGATAACCCGGGCAGAGATGGGATTTCCCCGTTTCCACAAGTCATCCAAGTCCTGCGAAGACCTCAATCCACTGATCAACATTGGTGGTCGAGACTACCTCTCGACGACTAATCCGACAATTAAAATTTCAAGGTGTCATCGAAAAGGGGCCGGCCCACACCAAAAGCAAAGATCTTTCTCAACAATGATCGCGTTTTATCAATTATCCAATTATCTATATATCGCTCATATCAATTTCTAAAAGACATTATACGAATGAAAACATTATATAAATGAAATTAATATTTCGTTTTTTTATTTTTATTGCTAGTTGAAAGACTGAAGCCTTCTCCAATCGTTGTAGGTAAGATGGCATTTCATTGCTTTCGATACAGTTATTTATCTACGTTTAATTTTGTTCTTCATTCTCAATTCCTGTCTTTCTTCATTCCTTCGTTTGTTTAATCATACATATGTTCATTCATTTATTCATTCATTCATTCATTCATTCATTTATTCATTCATTCATTCATTCATTCATTCATTCATTCTTTTGTTTGTTTGGTTGACCAGTCTGATGGCTGCAATCAGTAATCATGATTGATTGATTAACTAGTGATCAATTGATTGATTGATTGATTGATTGATTGACTGACTGACTGATTCATCCATTGATTGATTGATTGATTGATTGATTGATTGATTGATTGATTGATTGATTGATTGATTGATTGATTGATTGATTGATTGGTTTGTTGGTTGCATGGTTGGTTGGTTGGTTGGTTGGTTGGTTGATTGATTGATTGTCGTTTGATTAATTGGTTGGTTGGTTGGTTGGTTGGTTGATTGATTGATTTCACTACATATTATAGATGACGACTACCCAGAACCGTTTGCCTTGGATGCATACAAGACATGCATTAAGCAATACTACGAGGTATATCCCAACAAAACGCTGTGTCAAGCTACATCTATGTATATTTATTGCCTGAACGAAGCCAAGAAAACCTCCAAAGCCAAAATATTTAAACATCTTGCCTTTATTTACAATACGTCTGGAAGCGAATTCGTCAAGAAAATGAAGAAAATCATGCCAGAAGAATGTGATATTAGTCAATCGTGAACAAAAATGTTAAAAAGCTAAAAGGAAGGGTCACCACAACAGCTTTCACCATTTACTGCGGATTCATCCATGCAGACAGACTACACACACACTCACACCAACAACTTTGCACGGCCTACTCTCCCCGAATAGTGGTGTGGGTTCCTTATAATTAATGTCCCTGTGTCAGTAGTAGTTTAAATAATAATAATGAAAATATATAATGAAGATAATAATAATAATGAAAATATAATATGAAGACTCATCTATACATGCAGTTATGGTAATATCAAGAGACTGTGTTTTTTACCTTTAATTTTTTTCTTTGTACTGAAAAACTTAATGGAAAGCAAGACGGATCTTTCGTCCTTTACCAAGGACTTCATCGACGAGTACTTCGAGTCACGTGCGTACACACATGTGACTCAAGAAGTTCGTTCTATACATTGGGTAGGTGGTGCCGCCCCCGTCTCTGTTTAAGTCAGGTGCTAAGGTTCTAATGAAGATGGATTCCTATATATTCCGGGTTCTTTCCACTTATCTTCTCTATCCAGTGTTTTAACATCTTGTGTTTGGATCTGATGACCATGACATGACCATGACATGTCTTCCTGCTCTACATCAGCGACCTGCCTGACGTCGTCAACAGTGACACTACCATTGTCCTCTTTGCTGACGATGCTAAATTGTCACGTGTCATTTCCTGAATGACTGTGGGACATTGCAAACTGATTTGAACTGTCTTTATGACTGGACTGTCCTTTGGGGCTTATCATTTAATGCTAAATAAGAAATGTTAGGTGTTAAAAGTTGCCGTAGTTGCATGATAAAGAAGAAAAGACCTGCCGAATAATCGATGTTGCAATTCCTGGCGAATTGATATAAAGGAGCAAGAGAAAGTTGAAAATTATCAGGAAGTGGCTCGAGAGATCCGTTGTTTATGGAGGGTGAAAACAATTTAAAGGTATAGTTATCCCCGAGTTATAGGTGCTTTTGGAAGTGTAACAGATATGTTAAGTACTAATATGAAGGAGATGGGTGTTACCACGCGAGTGGAACTGTTGCAAAAGTCAGCTCTATTGGGTGCTGCAAGGATTCTTCGTAAGGTCCTTGAAATCTAAGGAATTTTTTGATACCGGTTTCAAGGCATACTAACGGTACCATCTTTTTAGCCGTGCGTTGTACAGATAATAATAATTACTTGAGACTATCAAATTTATCAGGTTTTCATTAAAGAAAAAAGAAAGAAGGAAAGAAGGAAAGAAAGAAAGAAGGAAAGAAAGAAAGAAAGAAAGAAAGAAAGAAAGAAAGAAAGAAAGAAAGAAAGAAAGAAAGAAAGAAAGAAAGAAAGAAAGAAAGAAAGAAAGAAAGAAAGAATGTTTGGCATTTGCCACTTACTAAATCTCTGGAAACCCAACTATTCCTAAGAGCACTCCTAAGGAGGGTTAGAGCTTCATTTAATTTGCTTTTGCTCTCTGTACGCATCATCAGAAACTTGGCTACCGACCACAACTCAATCATGCACATTCACCGCCTTTAGACAAGCAATACTTTGACTCCAAGACTACAACCTCAACAAGCCCCTAACTAGCCAAACCTATGCAAATCCAACATTCCCCTCCCCTATCCCCCACAATTCCACTTGTGTACTACTTCTTTAGTGAAAATTATGCATCACTAAGGCCTAAAGTGACTGATTTGAAAATATTTCCTCAGACTAGGTCTTATCAGTAGTCTTCCGCCAAGCCTATCAGATAGCAATACTCCATTTTCGAGTTCCTCTTTGCTCAGGCTAAGCCTCGATTACGCGAAATTTATTCCATAGAATTTTAGCAACAGTCCGATGGAATGCAATGAACAAACAAAGAGAATACTTTAGAATTCCACGGGGTTTTTGCTAAAATTCATGAACATTTTACTTGGATTCGAGGCTTAGCCTGAGCAAAGAGGAACTCGAAACTGGTCTATTTACTGATCTTACTAAGCCTCGACACTAAGGGCCGGTTCACACAAAAGTTTACAACTTTAAAGTCCCTATTACCCCTAGCCAGGAACTTCATAAATCATTTCTTTGTTAATGGAAAATCTGCCTTGTTAAATATTTCTTGATACACACATTTCCCTTTAGAGAATTAAGCATTCAAAATTAGAAAATGCAAATGAGATGACGTCAACCCAGGAATTTGATGCCTCATTTTGTTTCAAATTTTCAAACAGGTGCATAAGGGTAAGGAGTAAATATGTCCACAGTGTGTAGTTTAGCACAGAAAACCTTTTCCAAAAGGTAAAATTGTAATAATTGCTTATAGTCATGTTTTGTATATTTAATAATTCCTGCGTTGACCAGTCATCTCATTTGCATTTTTTCATTTCGAATGCTTAATTTCTCTGAAGGGAAATATATATATCAGGAAATATTCAACAAGGCAGATTTTCCATTCATAATTAAAGAAATGATTTATGAAGTTCCTGGCTAGGGGTGATAGGGACTTTAAACTTAAAACATCTCAGCTTGGGTGAGTGGTTTTTATTTTAAAATGACGCAAGGTAATAAAAACGTCTCTTGTCAAGACCTAGACGGGACTGTCTAAATACATCTAAATACTATGGAGTTTTCGTTTGGCGTCATTGTGACCAGTTATTTAGCGATTTGTGTCAATGATCAAGTAACACCAAGATCTCATTGAAGAAGGAAAGCAGATGGCAACAGATAAAAGGGCTAGAAGCGTAGTACATCACCTCAAGCAAGAACACTATCTTAACAGGCACAAATGAATTAGGGGATGCATGAATGAATGAAAGGGAATATTGGAAAAAAAATGATAAGTAAAATGGACAAGGACAAACTTACCCGGCAGCAACAAACAAACACACAACAGAAACAATTTAATAGAAAAACAATCAAACAAAAATGATGATTGTGATAGTAGTGAAACTTTATAATTACATATCAGAAATATGCAAAATGATGTAATTGAATTAGAATTTGTAAGAGGTAATTAATCAGAGGAAAACAGGAACTCGAATACAAAAGATCACGAAAGACACGTAACTAATCAAATATCTTTAAACTAGTAAGTGAGGTCGATTAACCGAACCTGAACTCGTTAACATAATCCTTTTACTTCAATTCCTTTTTGGTTTTCTTTAAAGAGAAGATTTTCATGTTTCAATGACGAGCAATAATGGCGAAAAGTGCCAAAAACGACCTTCGTTCTGGATTAACAATTTGATTCAACTTTTATCGGCCAAAACTATATACTTACAAACAACATTACTTAAACTTTCTGACAGAAATGATTTTAGTTTTGTACAACGGCTATTCTTCAACTCAGGAGTTTTTGTCGTTGACTGCTCGAACTTAAAAAAAAATTCCCTCTTAATTCCTTTCCTCTCTTCTCCTTTATCTTCTGTCTTTTTTCCTTTTTGTGTTCTTTTCTTTTTTATCCGTATTTTTTCATGGAACCTTTTTCTCATCTTATTAGTGTTTGTATGTTGCTGTCTTAACAAACTGATGTCAGAACAAGGAAAGTAAGAAAGTCTATCGCGCGCATTTCGAAGTGAGAGATGTGCATTGAAAGATGCACATTTACGCACTGATGAGCAGTTTTGGTTTTTTGACATCTTGGTCATCTTTCAAAATGAAAATCTCTCGTTTGATGTTGTTTTGCGTGCTTTTGTGGGGTTTTGATTAGCTAGCCGTACCTGTGTCTCAACCCAACGATTTAGCCTTTGTGCACTGTGTGACGTTTGCGAGGGTACTGTTGCCTCCAAAGTAAACTAGCTTGACTTCGTTCATAATTTGCTGCAGAAATTCGTGTTGTATTAAAATTAAATGCAGCGCAAGCATTCTATTACAAAATAACGTGGATTATAAAAGTACGATTTGTGTCACCGTCGCTGTTTACAAAGTTCAGAAAAGGCAATGTAAAATCTTGGAAATTTGAATATTTCTTTTTGTTTTATTTATTCATTGATTCATTAATATATTTATTATTTATTCATTGCTTCGTTTATTTATTTATCTATTCATTCATTCATTCATTCATTCATTCATTCATTCATTTATTTATTAAAAAGTTGCATTAATGTGCATTTTCTATAAAGTTCAGAAGGAGAAAAGAAAAAGTCAATAAATGAATATTAAAAATAAAACAAAATAAATCAATAAATCCATCTCTTTCTTCCCTTATTGAATGCCAAGCTCTCTGTGTTCTAAAAGAAAGCACTTTTAGTGGTTAGGTGAGTTTGACATGCAGGTGTGCAGGTTTGCAGGCAATATAAAACAGTCTCTTCTCCAACTGCGTAAATGGGATCGTGGTGGTGGTCGTCAACAATTAGTATCGTCTATAAATATGACATAATTCCATTGTACTTCAACTTTCACTTCAAATAGTGCATTCCCTAAAGATCGCATATCAACTTTGCTCTTACTTGTACAGTTTCAACTGCAACTCGAAAGTAAAGACCACTGTTTATATATCAGTATATGTACGGAAGCTAATCCAACATTAATGGTTTAGGAATAGAAGAAGAAGCAATGAAGAAGCAAAACAAGTTTTCACAGTTGATTGTTGTCATTCTGATGGTGTACATTACAGTCAATGGTAAGTGTTGTTTTGAAATCAAGTGCATTTGAATTTTCTGGTCTCGGCTATATTTTTAAAGGGGAGGTTTGAGCACGAATCACACTTCCATTTTCAGTCAGCTTACGAATCA
This sequence comes from Telmatactis stephensoni, assembly GCA_029948255.1. Taxonomy (NCBI): domain Eukaryota; kingdom Metazoa; phylum Cnidaria; class Anthozoa; order Actiniaria; family Isophelliidae; genus Telmatactis; species Telmatactis stephensoni. The sequence goes on from JALIZF010001218.1 coordinate 44,301, forward strand.
CGCTTCAACCAATTCCGTTACTTCACGAATCACGCATATATATTAATAAAAGCCCTCTAAAAGGACATGTGGTTACTGGTCAAATGATAAATAAACAAGCAAAGCAATTAAACTAAACAAAGAAACCAACAAAAATAAATAGAAAAGAAAGAAAGAATGCTTTCGAGAAAAAAATAATTATAATTTATAGAATGATGAAAGTGCTCCAAAAAGTCCTCCAAATTGTATATTACAAAGAAGAAAATGACAAACTAGGCAAACCACAACTTTCTATTCCTCAACGTTTTGAGGTTACTGAACAAACAGAACAGTCTTTGTAGTCACATCTGGACTCATTGGCTCTTTGTTAAATGACTAATTAAATTCGAAAATAATTTTCACATGTATTTCACATCTTTTTTACATATTTCTCCCAGTAGTCTAGTGACAGGTAAAATAAAACATTGTCTACTTTAAGTAGACAATGTTTTATACCAATACTGATCCAAACAAACACAAGCCACATGGAAAAACGAGTCTGCTTGACCTTTTGGTTAGCGGTATCGATGGCCAATGCCGAGTGTGTTCGTAGACTCCATATTTATTGAAAACTTCTAAGATTTTTTTATCGACAGGAAATATCTGATGAAATTATAACAACCGCTGTTTAAAAGAGGTAGATATTTCTTAGAATATTTCATATTTTCTTCGTGAAAAATTATTAAAATGAGTCAAGTAATCTTCGAGCCAATTCCGTATGTATTTCGTTCTCTCTTCGTGAACAACTTCGGCAAATCCGAATTACTTACACACTTACACACTTACACACTTACACACTTACACACTTACACACTTACTTACACACACGATGACATAATGGTACTGGCTTGTATACAAGCCAGTAACCACAAAAACGATTTCACGATCGAAGTCGCAGCAAAATCTGGCTTACTTTCACGGATCACGCAGAGGATTTTAGTCAAATTGCAGCTTCCATCCCCTGTTTGAACTATCCCAAAACAATGTTTTTATAAAAAGTATGTTAACTCTGGGTAAAGGGCGGAATATCTTGCTCAGCAATAATAATCCTATATTCTACATGAGTCATTCCTATTTTGTATATTGCAACTCAGAAATGATGGTAGGGTGCTTTAAATAGATTCATTTTTCCTTAGTGTGCAGAGTGTTTAAGGACGTTCGCGGGCATTGTTCACGCGCACTTTTACTACGCACGCTAGCGCGCGCTACCTCAGTAAATCCAAGATGGCGGCCTAAAAATAATTTTTCCGGTAATTATTAAATTTCGATCTTTTCAAATGGAACTTACTTTTATAAGAAGAAAAAATAAAAACAAGGAATTTGAATGAGGAAAAAAATCATTCAGATTGAAAAACTCCAGAAAAAAGGACGAAAAAGATTTTAGTAGACCCAGTCTCCTCTCGGTATTCAAGATGGCGAGGAAATTTTCAAACTTTACGGCTCGATATCTCCAAAACGAATACGGTGACCCCCACTTTTTTTAGTCTTAAAAGGAAGGTATTTTGGAGTAATACAACATTTCTGAAAAAGAAAAAATTCTCATCACAAGGGACATAATGACAACGTTTTTTCGCTAAAAATTACACCCCTTCGTCTCATCGAACACCGCCGATTTCAACAGCAGCGCACGGAAAAAAACACTCGTCAAAACTCAGAGAGATTCATTCATGCTTAAATGACCAAACACTGTTGTCAACAATAGTCTCATACAACTGCAGATGAAATTTCTGGTCGTTTAAGGTGCGTTTTATATTTTTAGTATCTATTTTCTCGCCCTACGCGTATAGCGTATTTCGCGCGCTTTTCTTTGGCAATTTCGACAAAATTGTACGGCTCATAGCTCGAAAACGAATACGGTACCCCCTCTTTTTTATTTCGTTTATTCAAAGTGTATATCATAAAGTATCAGTATGTGAAATTTCATTAAAATGACATCACAAATTCAATTGCCCGCGAACGTCGTTAAGTTAAAATGCCAATTTCAAAACTCTATTTTCTCTCACCTAATCATCTAATAAGTGCATAGATTCTATCCTTTATAAATATTTGCTTATATATACAAATTTATCACCAGTAAGCTGTGAGGACTGTTCAAAACTTCGTGAATTGAAGTTTTGGGACAGTAAAAACTGTGACATCAGTTTGGAATCCGAATACTACAGGCAAGTGATCATTTACCGTGCTCTTAAAATAAACAATAAAATGAAAATAAAGAAAATTGTTATATACCAACTGTCAAAGTCAATTTTTTTCCGTGCTCTGATTGGGCTAGATCACATCACGTGAACGTCAACAAATTGCAACAACTCTCAGCGGGCAACAGTGAGTTTTATTGACCGGTAATAACAAAACCGGAAGTTGATTGAGTTTTGAAGGCGCGTTTTTGACAGCGCGCGTTTACAAAGCCATTCATTCGGACATGCATGAGGCAAAACTCGTGTTTGTTGCCAAACTTTAATTTTAAGACCAAGATACAACATTTATTCCGAGAAAAAGATGATAACCAACCAGGAATGTCACCAAAAGACCTGCAACAATTCTCCGTAAAACTATGTGCGAAAAAGGTCAGTTTTGTGTAAATTTTGATCAGAAACATTAACTGTAGGCAGGGACGTTTTGCTTTTTATTTTGTTCTTTGACAGTTGGTATATAACAAAACACTTATTGACTGGGACCTCTGGAAAGCAGTATGTTTTGTGGTCCCTCGGTCCCAGTCAATAAAAGTTTAATATTTGCTCGCAAATAGAAATTCCCCCCTGGGACAACAGCACGTGAGCATGCAGCCACACGGCGCCATTGATTCCAACCTTGACTCCGAACAGGCTGAGCTAGGCTGGTAGCTTCGAAACTTTTTTAACCCCCTCCCCTCTTTTAGTTGCCTTCCTCGACGTTGTTCAAGACGTGTCCTGGTGTGTCTAGTGCCCTCACCTTTACTGGGTCATGTCCTGATTTTATACATCTACATTATACAATAGTTTTACAATGAAGTAGTTTACGTTAGATGTTTAAATTAAGCGGCTTTGGGCCCCTTTGGCCTTGCTCGGTTATTGTCTTGTCCAGTAAACGAGCTTCAGGAAAAGCAACGCTTGAATTTTGATGGAAAAGCAATGGGAAAATATAAAAAAAGTATTATATTAACTATGTTGCACTCGAGCTCAAAGTACAAAGATTTTTAAAAGCGTTATATTTTTCTTTTGCAAACAGGTATAAATTCTATCCCTTTCTCAATGATCAGGGGCAGTATTATCTTTTCTATTGCCACAATAGTAACCTTGCAACTGTAATTCCGGAGACTTCCACGTCTACAATGCCAAGTACCATAATTGGCTGTGTGATGGACACTTACTATGGGCCATTAAAATGTTGTGTTCGCGCTCTAAAAATTGAGCTGCAAAAGTGCACAAACCCGAAGAGTAATCCTGATGAGTACCGTCTACGATATAAGCTTCTCTCCTGTGGTGAACCTACAAATTTTGCTTGGAGTAAGTCACTGTATTGTCAAAAAATATTTTTGTCCAATAATTTGCTTTGGATGATTTTCAAAAATGCTTTAGGCTATTCACTGATTCAGAAAAGGTGTTATTTTCTAGAAATAATGTTACTGACGTTGAATAGACTTTATTAATGAACCAACCAACCAACCAACCAACCAACCAACCAACCAACCAACCAACCAACCAACCAACCAACCAACCAACCAACCAACCAACCAACCAACCAACCAACCAACCGACCGACCGACCGACCGAACGACCGAACGACCAACCACACCAACCAACCAACCAACCAACCAACCAACCAACCAACCAACCAACCAACCAACCAACCAACCAACCAACCAACCAACCAACCAACCAACCAACCAACCAACCAACCAACCAACCAACCAAAAGGGCTCATGCAGGCCAGTCTTGACAGCTTTGGATATGGTTTCTCTTGACATATTAAACTAGTCCAAACTGCAGACGGATTCAGCGACCGACATGAATGAGTTGTACCGAAGTAAACTCATTCGGTGTGTTCCCATGTAAAAATTGACAACGCTATGTCTTTATTTAATTGTACTGTAATCAGTTATTTCAAGTGGCATATGATGCCTACTTATTTTGGTATAGTTTGGGTTAATCATATTGATTTATGTCTACAGGGAAATGCGACGAGTTTTACTGTTTGAAGGACAATAAAGAGTGCAAGGAAACCGCATCATCATCGTGTACTACTTCTGACGTCACTATTATTCCTCCTAAAGACGACACAATACATTGTTATCTTCAATAAGTTCGATCCCCAAAGTCTGTATGTAAAGTCGTTCCAAAACTGTCCATACAACTCGCTGGGCAAAGTAGTATACGTGAAATATTTTGAATTTGCATCTAGGATTATTCATGATAATTTATTTGGTTGTCTCTAGCTTCGTTTTTTTATGAAAAGTTTTACAGATGTTTCGGCCCAAACGCGGACCTTCTTCAGTGTGACAACAACGTTTTTGTCACACTGAAGAAGGTCCGCGTTTGGGCCGAAACATCTGTAAAACTTTTCATCAAAAAAAACAACAAAAAAAAAACGAAGCTATAGAGACAACCAAATAAATTATCAAAGAAGTATACGATTTACCTAAATTTTACATTGCTTTTAATGCATTTACCAAGACTTCCTACAAGCTATAATGCTATGATCCCGAACGTATTTGAAAGAAACTGTGTTTTCAGAAACCTACGACAAACACGGTTCGTGCTAAAATACTTTTTTTTCTACTTTAAAGACCAACTTAAACGGCGTTTTTATATTTTTCGTCATGTTGCATGCATTTTTTGGTCATTCAAAGTCAGCCGCCCCCAAAATCCCGAATGTATATATTGTAAGATTTACTTTTGATGGCCAGCATAATAGAATCTCTACAAAGTAAGTTAAATACCAAGATACATCTCTCTATGAATTAGGGAAGGTAAATTAGCTTAAAGGTGTTCATTCAGCTTTACGCTATCATTTTAAGGCTTGGTAAAGATGTTTAAAGCTGCCTTTGCGTAAAGCTACATAAAGACAAAATAAAGACAAAATAAAGGTTATCTTTACCGAAATAGCGTAAGTAATGTATAAAGAACGAGAGAGCGTGTTATATCGGTGGATAAAGATCCGAGCCGAAGGCGAGGATCTTTAGACCCGATATAACACGCTCTCGAGTTCTTTATATTACTTATCAAACGTCTAGTTGTCAATTATCATATTGGACCAGAATTTTCCAAGTTTGACTACTTTTGACTTAGAAAATCCAAGTTAAAGTTTATGCAAATACACAAAAATCTTTATCCGATATAAAGATCTACGTTCCGGTAGTGATTTCCATTGTGTTTTCTAATGAATTATTAATGAGTTTGATAAAGACTATTTAAATCTCATTAAAGATGGCTGCCGTAAACCTGAATAAAGTTGTTTGAAGTGTGTTAACGCTGACTGCTAAGAAAAAATGCATTCTTGAAACTGCATTAGGGACGGACCATTAGATTTCTGATGGGGGGTTGGGCAATACATAAAAAAATTCGAGCAAAACCTTAAACGAAGAAAAAAAAAATCGTGCACAACAAAAGTGCCAGAAAAAAATTCGTGCAAGCAGCTTAGTATTGTTAAATATTAAATGGAGAAGTAAACGACAAAAACACGAATAAATCCTAAGGCAAAAGTACTCGCAAATCAACCCAAAGCAGTCAGTTGCGAACAAATGTAGATAAAGATTTTTGTCGAGCGGCTCGCACTTCACGCTCGCAACACCTAAACATGTATATTTTTAAAATATCACTAGCTACAATTCTTTTAGCGAGCGGCTCGCGCCTCGCGCTCGCAAAACCTAAAATCATTCCTAACTAGAAAGCATCCATTGCATGCTTTTACTCACTGCAAGAGCTTTTCATAGCAATTTTCTCGTACTGAAAGGTACATGTATATACATACAATAATTTGTAAACTGAATCATAAAGCAACAAAAACCCTTCTGGGCACCCTTTTGACATCTTGGTCATCTTTCAAAATGAAAATCTCCCGTTTGATGTTGTTTTGCGTGCTTTTGTGGAGTTTTGATTAGCCGTACCTGTGTCTCAACCCAACGATTTAGCCTTTGTGCACTGTGTGAGGTTAGCGAGGGTACTGTTGCCTCCAAAGTAAACTACCTTGATTTCGTTTATAACAAGTCCCTCAACCAATAGAATTTGATTTTTGACGTGCGCGCGGAGGGGACCGTTTGAATTCTATTGTTTAAGAGCCTTGCGCGCGTGATGGCGAAATTACTAAAAATAGCCTTAGTCGCCACGAACATCGCACAGACATCAATACTGAGTTTCGCTCTCTTAGTATTATGGTCTCTTGTTCATTCATATATTTATTATTCATTCATTGCTTCGTTTATTTATTTATCTATTCATTCATTCATTCTAAAAAGTTGCATTAATGTGCATTTTCTATAAAGTTCAGAAGGAGAAAAGAAGAAGTCAACAAATGATGTTTATAAATAGAAATATAATAAATCAATAAATCCATCTCTTTCCTCCCTTATTGAATGCCCTTCTGTGTTCTAAAAGAAAGCACTTTAGTGAGTTGGGGAGTTTCACATGCAGGTTTGCAGGCAATATAAAACAGTCTCTTCTCCAACTGCGTAAATGGGATCGTGGTGGTGGTCGTCAACAATTAGTATCGTCTATAAATATGACATAATTCCATTGTACTTCAACTTTCACTTCAAATAGTGCATTCCCTAAAGATCGCATATCAACTTTGCTCTTACTTGTACAGTTTCAACAGCAACTTGAAGGTAAAGACCACTGATTATATATCAGTATATATACGGAAGCTAATCCAACATTAATGGTTTAGGAATAGAAGAAGAAGCAATGAAGAAGCAAAACAAGTTTTCACAGTTGATTGTTGTCATTCTGATGGTGTACATTACAGTCAATGGTAAGTGTTGTTTTGAAATCAAGTGCATTTGAATTTTCTGGTCTCGGCTATATTTTTAAAGGGGAGGTTTGAGCACGAATCACACTTCCATTTTCAGTCAGCTTACGAATCACGCTTCAACCAGTTCCGTTACTTCACGAATCACGCATATATATTAAAAACGATTTCACTATCGAAGTCGCAGCAAAATCTGGCTTACTTCACGAATCACGCAGAGGATTTTAGTCAAATTGCAGCTTCCATCCCCTGTTTGAACTATCCCAAAACAATGTTTTTATAAAACAGTATGTTAACTCTAGGTAAAGGGCGGAATATGGAATATCTTGCTCAGCAATAATAATCCTATATTCTACATGAGTGATTCCTATTTTGTATATTGCAACTCAGAAATGATGGCAAGATGCTTTAAATAGATTCGTTTTTCCTTAGTGTGCAGAGTGTTTAAGTTAAAATGCCAATTTCAAAACTCTATTTCCTCTCACCTAATCATCCAATAAGTGTAGATTCTATCCCTAAATCTTTGCTTATATATACAAATTTATCACCAGTAAGCTGCATGTGAGGACTGTTCAAAACTTCGTGAATTGAACTTTTGGGACAGAGAAAACTGTGACATTTTGGAATCCGAATACTACAGGCAAGTGATCATTTACCGTGCTCTTAAAATATACAATAAAATGAAAATAAAGGAAATTGTTATATACCAACTGTCAAAGTCAAATTTTTTCGTGCTCTGATTGGGCGAGAGCACATCAGGTGAACGTCAACAAATTGCAACAACTCTCAGCGGGCAACAGTGAGTTTTATTGACCGGTAATAACAAAACCGGAAGTTGATTGAGCTTTGAAGGCGCGTTTTTGGCAGCGCACGTTTACAAAGTCATTCATTCGGACATGCATGAGGCAAGACTCGTGTTTATTGCCAAACTTTTAAGACCAATATACAACATTTATTCCGAGAAAAAGATGATAACCAACCAGGAATGTCACCAAAAGAGCTGCAACAATTCTCCGAAAAACTATGTGAAAAGGTCAGTTTTGTGTAAATTTTGATCAAAAACTGTAGGCAGCGACGTTTTGCTTTTTATTTTGTTCCGTCTTTGACAGTTGGTATATAACAAAACACTTATTGACTGGGACCTCGGGAAAGTAGTGTGTTTTGTGGTCCCTCGGTCCCAGTCAATAAGTGTTTAATATTTGCTCGCAAATAGGAATTCCCCCCTGGGACAACGGCATGTGAGCATGCAGCCACACGGCGCCACTCATTCCAACCTTGATTCCGAACAGGCTGGTAGCTTCGAAACTTTTCTAAGCCCCACCCCTCTTTTAGTTGCCTTCCTCGACGTTGTTCAAGACGTGTACTGGTGCGTCTAGTGCCCTCACCTTTACTGGGTCAAGTCCTGATTTTATACATCCACATTATACAGTAGTTTTACAATGATTTAGTTGACGTTAGATGTTTTAATTAATTAATTTGGCTTCGGGAAAAGCAATGCTTGAATTTTGATGGAAAAGCAATGGGAAAATTAAATATAAAAAAAGTATTATATTAAATATGTTGCACTCGAGCTCAAAGTACAAAGATTTTTAAAAGCGTTTTATTTTTCTTTTGCAAACAGGTATAAATTCTATTCCTTTCTCAATAACCAGGGGATGTATCGTCTTTTCTATTGCCCCATAAAACGTAACCTTATAACTGTAATTCCGGAGATTTCCACGTCTGCAGTGCCAAGTACCATAATTGGCTGTGTGCGGAACTATTGGCGATTACAATGTTGTGTTCGCGCTCTAAAAATTGAGCTGCAAAAGTGCACAAACCCGAAGAGTAATCCTGATGAGTACCGTCTACGATATAAGCTTCTCTCCTGTGGTGAACCTACAAATTTTGCTTGGAGTAAGTCACTTAATTATATGGCTAGATAATTTCCTGAATTCTGATTGGCTAACGCATGGTCTGTATTTTGCCATATCAGGACCGCTGTCCCGGATGAAAAGAAAAGTCTGCGTTTGGCAATTGTTTTAGCGGGACTTCTCAAAGCCATATAATAAATAAGTTATTAACCTCGTTTGCTCAGTCTGTATGGGAAAATATCAGACCTCGGTCTTTTTGCACAGACCTCGCTGCGCTCGGTCCGTACTGTCAAGATCTCGGTCTAATATTTTCCCATTCAGACCTCGCGCTCGGTTAATAACCCTTTAGTATTGTCAAAAAATAGTTTTGTCCAATAATTTGCTTTGAATGATTTTTAAAAATGTTTTAGGCTATTCTCTGATTCAGAAAAGGTGTTATTTTCTAGAAATAATGTTACTTACGTTGAATAGACTTCATTAATGAACCAACCAACCAACCAACCAACCAACCAACCACACCAACCAACCAACCAACCAACCAACCAACCAACCAACCAACCAACCAAAAGGGCTCATGCAGGCCAGTCTTGACAGCTTTGGATATGGTTTCTCTTGACATATTAAACTAGTCCAAACTGCAGACGGGTTCAGCGACCGACACGAATGAGTTGTACCGAAGTACGTAAACTCATTCGGTGTGTTCCCATGTAAAAATTGACAACGCTATGTCTTTATTTAATATTTCAGTTTCGAGTTCTGTGTTGCTCAGTGTTAGCCTCGATTAGATGTGAGATATTCAAAGGAATCAAGCAAACCCCAGAGGAATTCTATAACATTTGCTTTGTTCATTTGTGTGCATTCCATTTATTCCCAACTGGGGTTAATCAATTACACAAAAGAATATAGTCAATTGAAGAAACGTTGTCGGGTCTAAAAACATAGAACATAGAAGCTGAGATCGAAATGGTGCTTGGGATGTCAATAATAATATTCTGATATATTCATTTACCCTATGTCTTCGATGCAAAATGCTTAAAGCGTGTTCAGGACCTGGGTTGGCGGGCCGTTTGGCTCCGAGTTTTTATCGGTTGCAGCTTAAATGAATAAATCAGAGTATAATGATTGATATCCCATGCAGCATTTCGGTCTCAGCTTCTATGTTTTTAAACCCGACAACGTTTCTTCAATTGACTATATATTACGCGGAGTTGAGGCTAACACTGAGCAAAATGAACTCGAAAGTGGAGTATTGTACTGTAATTTATTTCAAGTGGCATATGATGCCTACTTATTTTGGTATAGTTTGGGTCAATCATGTTGATTTATGTCTACAGGGAAATGCGACGAGTTTTACTGTTTGAAGGAGAATAAAGAGTGCAAGGAAACCGCATCATCACCGTGTACTACTTCTGACGTCACTATTATTCCTCCCAAAGACGACACAATACATTGTTATCTTCAATAAGTTCAATCCCCAAAGTCTGTATGTAAATTTGTTCCAAAACCATCCGTACAACTTATAACTCGCTGGGCAAAGTAGTATACGTGAAATATTTTTTGAATTTGCAGCTAGGATTATTCATGATAATTTATTTGGTTGTCTCTATAGCTTCGTTTTTTTGATGAAAAGTTTTACAGACGTTTCGGCCCAAACGCGGACCTTCTTTAGTGTGACAAAAACGTTTTTGTCACACTGAAGAAGGTCTGCGTTTGGGTCGGAAAGTCTGTAAAACTTTTCATCAAAAAAACCCGAAGCTATAAAGACAACCAAATAAATTATCAAAGTAGTATACGATTTACCTAAATTTTACATTGCTTTTAATGCATTTACCAAGACTTCCTACAAGCTATAATGCTATGATCCCGAACGTATTTGAAAGAAACTGTGTTTTCAGAAACCTACGACAAACACGGCCCGTGCTAAAATACTCTTTAAAGACCAGCTTAAACGTTTTTTTTTTTTTAATTTTTCGTCATGTTGCATTTTCGCTTATTGAAAGTCAGCCGCCCCCAAAAACGCCAGCATGATAGAATCTCTACAAATTAGACTTGAAGTTAAATACCACTGAAGATACATCTCTCTATTGGTAGGGAAGGTGGACTGGAAGGGAAGGAAATAGAACAACTCCCCTTCCCTTCCCCTCCCCTACCCCCCGTGAGTGGCTGGCTGGCTTTCTGACAAATCCTACCTTCGCCTCTGTAATTAGAACCTTAAAGCATTACATAATGTATAGAACCTAAAAATATACCATAAAAAAACATCCGTAAACACGATATTTTTAATGGTTTCTGTACTTAATGGGAGTAATTTACTCCAAGGAATTAACTTGATATATTTGGAGTAGATTTAAAATTTATAGTACAAACTGTGTTGCACAATGCACAAATGTTATGGATCCACGCAAAGTACAATAGATAAAAAACATTAAAAAGTTAATTAGTTGTTGTTGTTAAATTTATCATGCATTTATTTATTTCCTTATTTATTTTGTTTATTTTATTTATTTATTTATTTGTTCTATATTTATTCGTTACTTCCTTTTATTTTATTTATTTTATCTATTCATTTTATTTATTTATTTATTTTATGTATTTATTTGTCTTTTAATTTTATTCATCTCTCGATTTATTTATATAGTCCTAAGGGGTTGTTTATATTACATTTACTGCATTCTGTTTAGTAGGATGATCCTAGTTAGTATCCGTAGTGAAGACAAGTTTCCATGTAAACAGAATGCAGTAAATGTATAGCAGGTAGGATGATTCGCCTACTAGGATGATCCTAGTGCCATGTAAACACCCCCTAAGCTTGTGACTGTATTAATAGCCCATTTCAAATTTGTGAGTGCATTATTTGATTCCACGTCAGCCTTGCCGGCCTTCAAGCTAAGCTATCAGAGTTTTTTGGGCCACCAACTGAAAATAACGGCAACATTCTAGAGCGAATAAGAGAAATCTCTAAAAGATGGTCGAGTTAAGAAGATTTAATAAATCAAAACCCATGCAAAGAATGAATAATGCTTTGTAGTGGTCGTGGTCCGTCATCAGAAAAAAAGCCTTATTAAGGTGTTAAGTTTACCAGTAGTATTTTGGTGATCGATTTTGACAATACTTCCAATAATTTTATTTTTGAAAATTGGTCAACTTACATTTGTCTGATCAAAATGATTTTCACACAAGATGCTAAGGAGGGATTTTTTTCCATGACGCGTTGCTATGGCAATGAAAAACAAAGATCATTGAATTCAGTTTTCCTAAAATATCTTCCGTTTTCGATGAGCTCTAGAAAAATGGCTATATAGGTGTTAAACTTCACTTTCTTGCACAGTTAACCAACTCAAAATCAGAAAGTTGTATCCGAGGGATTTTGAATAAATCTCGAAAAACTTAACAAAACTATTAAAGTTGGTGACTCGAAATTAAAGAACGATAATTAATCGCAAAATGACTTTTTAATTGATGTCAAAAGTTGCCAAAAGTCTTTGTTTATTGGTCCTGTGAGTGGCTTTGATGTAAGTTGTAAGCGCTAAAAAAGTGGAAACTGGTCGACCATTCACACGAAAGCACAGTTGACGAGAAAAATTCTATTTCTTCAAAGGAACAACTTAAAGGTAAAAGGTAAAGCTCTATATTTAACGTCGAAGTTCCTTTAGCTACAAGCAACGCTATAAGCTAGTCTCCCAGGAAGCCGACGGTGCGCTCATTCTACCCCCCTATTTCCATCAGTGCTCCGTTTTAAGGGTATTTAAAGCTAATTAAAGCTACACGGAAAGGAAAGAAGTCGAAACAAGGATGTGAGATCTGGGGATCGAACTGGGGACCTCTCGCACCGAAGGCCGCGCACTAACCAACTGTGCCATCCTTGCTCCTGACAGGACAAATAAGAAAAGACTTTTGGCAACTTTTGACATCAATTCAAAGTTATTTTGCGAAAGTTGGAATTTTTCTCTCGTTCTTTTATTTCGAGTCACCAAATTTGATAGTTTTGTTAAGTTTTTCGGGATTTATTCAAAATCCCTCCGATAAAACTTTCTGATTTTGAATTGGTTAACTGTGCAAGAAAGTGAAGTTTAACATCTATATAACCATTTTTCTAGAGCTCATCGAAAACGGGAGATATTTTAGGAAAACTGAATTCAATGATCCTTGTTTTTCGTTGCAATAGCGACGTATCACGGAAAAAAATTGGCATCAATCAAATCTTCAATCTCTCCTTAGTATCTTGTGTGAAAATCATTTTGATCAGACAAATGTAAATTGACCAATTTTCAAAAATAGAATTGGAAGTATTGTCGAAATCGACCACCAAAATAGATAGATATGACACACTTACAATATACAAATACACAAAAATAATATACATTCAGGTAATACAAATACGATATGAAAAATATACATTTACATTAATAGTTACATAAAGAGAGAATTTTGGTAATTTATAAGATCTGTAAATTTGATAATATTAATTTTTTTTTAAATTGGACTAGTATGTGCATCATAAGAAGAGAAATTCATGGTCCTAATGATTTTTTTCTGGAGAATTACAATTGGTCGAATAGAAGTAGGGTATGTATTTCCCCAAATTATCAGCCCATATGTCAAGAATGGAAATATTAATGAGTAATAAAATTTTAAAAGTAAATTTGAATTGACAAAGGGTCGAAGCTTGTAAAGAAGGCCACAACCTCTTCGTAATTTGGAGGCATCATATTGAATGTGCTGTTTCCAGTTTAGATTCGAATCAATAAAGATGCCTAGATACTTAATATAAGAAACATTTTCAATTCTTTTGTTGTTAATATTTAGGATAACATTATGATTTATTTTCTTTTGCGGAGAATGGAAAATGACGAAGCTAGTTTTGTCGACATTAAGTGCAAGATGATTACTATTTAGCCAATCAGTCACAGCTTTAAGATTATAATTAAGTGTTGCTTCTAACGATAGTAAACTTTTGTTTTTGCAAAAGATGTTTGTGTCATCTGCAAAGAGGTGAAATTCTAAAGCATTAGTACAGTTGCTGAAGTCATTAACATACAACAAGAATAAAAGCGGTCCAAGAACCGATCCTTGAGGAACCCCACAACTAATATAATACTGCAATAGTCTGAGTTAATATTATTGATTGAAACAAACTGCTTTCTGTTACTGGCATAGATAAGAGCAAAACTATTTATAAACAATACCTCGTATGCCATAGTGTTCAAGTTTTGACAAAAGTATGTTGTGATCGACTGAATCAAAGGCTTTACTTAAGTCAAGAAAAAGAAAAAGACTACATGAAAAAGATCCTTCATCTATGGATTTAACTATTTTGTCAAGTATAAGAGTTATCGCATGAGTTGTAGAATGGTTTGAACGAAAGCCAAATTGGTTATTATGAAGAATATTATTCTTTTCTAGAAAGTTAACCATACGTTTATACATTAACTTTTATAGGATCTTATTGAATGTTGACAAGAGAGAAATAGGTCTGTAATTACTAGGATCTAATTGACTGCCTTTTTTTAAATAAGGGGATTACTTTTGCGATCTTTAGACTGCTAGGCAATACCGCAGTATCAAAAGAAGTATTATGAATTAATTCTAATGGTTTGGAAAGACTACGTTTTTAATAGCAGTTTTAGAGAAGTTTAGTGGGTATACTGAAAGGGCCCGACGATTTTAAATCATCTAATTTATCAATTTCTTGTTCAATTTCTTTTTGGGTTATCGGAGCTAAATATAAACTAGAAACTTGTCTTGAGTCTAGATATTCCAAGGGAGATTTAGAACTAGTTGGAATGGATTTTGATAGATTGATGCCAACAGAGGAGAAGTACTGAATTATTGAAAATGTTACATATTTCTCTAACGTCTTTGACCACAGAATCACCTTTCTGAATTTTACTAGGCATGTGGCTATTACTCGTTTTAGTGGTAACAATTTGTCTAATACCTCTCCAAATATTTTTTAAGTTGTTGCAATTGTTAGTAAAGCAATCATTATAATAATTCTTTTTACTTAATTTACTGAGAGAGGTTATTTTGTTGCGGTACATTTTGTATTTAGCATGGTGATATGCATTCTTTGTTTTCTGAAGATATTTTTCAAAAAGAGAATTTTTGATGTTTGAGTTGGAACCCTTATCTTGTGTGTTTACTGGGAGGCGATGATTGATCGATATTTCGTCAACATGTACTTTTACACCCATTAGGGAACCAACTTTGCTCATTATCTGGTCTGTAGACTCACTTGCAACCACTGGAATCCCTCGAATTTCTAAACAATCCCTTCTTGAATACTCTTCGAGGGCATCGATGCGTTCACTGTCTTCTGTATGGAAATTAGTGAGGTCGTTTGATAATTCTTTAGTAGCGGCATCTAGATGCTGGATTGATTTCTGGTCCTCCTTCTTCTCTTCTTCAAGTCTATTAAATTTTTCCTGTAAATCATCGTATCGATTGCCTAACGCTGTTAGATCTTCAACAGTCTTGGTCAAGACCTTGACCTTTTGCTTTGGGCCACCCTATATCGCGGAATGGCGGAATGGCGGAATGGCGGAAAACACCTCCAAATCCTAAAAGGCGGAACGACGGAAAATGCCCCCAAATACTAAAACGCGGAATCAACAAAATCACAAAAATTAAAGACAAATTTTAAAAAAGTAAACTAATATAAACGTATCTACGCATAGTTTAGTTTTGATTATTGTATCATCAGTTACACTTGGCGTTTAGTTCATTCACGCCACTGATGTTATATTTAGACTTCCGCCGGGTTTTTTTTACTGAAAGATATTTATTGTTTAGAAACATGAGAACCTAACTGCTCGTTACGATAAATGATAAGAAATATACTCTAGAAATAAATTATCATTTATCATCAATCTTCAACATTGACAATTATGTATTTTATTCCTTCTTTTCTTTCTTCCTCTCCTCATTCATTAATTCATTTATATTGATCCATCCTTCCGTTTATTTATCAAGTGATAAATTCATTAATTCACGATTATGCAAATTATGTCACTCACTCACTTTCTTGTAAATTTCTGGTCTGTAAAACTAGCTTTACTTCCTTTTCCCGATAATACGATACGGTGCTAAGTTCCGTTACAATAATTTTCGTCAATTTGTTCCTACAGTATAGTACTTGAGAAGTTTTGAACGTAATGTAACTGTTGTAGATTTGTGTACAAGCAACAATTTTTAGGCACATGATCTCAGCTCGGTAAAAATTGCTCAGTAATACAAGTTTTTGATATGACCCTCAATTTACCTCGTGCTCTACACGGGTCTACACTCCGCGAAGATTGTACGTGTCGGATGTTAGGCGAAAATGCTAACGGATAATTTCTCATTCCTTGCCACATTTTGTATTGAACTACTCTCAGCTCCCTCATGCAGCTTGGAATAAATTTCATCGCATCTCCTTTGAGCTGTTTGACACTCGAACGTAAAAACTTTTCTGAAGGGCCATTGTCTCTGTCGTCAAGCAACAAAAATCGTCGCAAGTCCAACATCAACGAGTCATCCAAGCATTTAGTGTTTGTACTCTATCAGCACGAGAGTAAATGTTGAAATAAAAAGCAAACGGAATCACAGTTTGAGTACGAACTGCCGCCTGCCGAAACTGGTCTTGAGTAGAACAAACAACGCTTGGTACTTGGTACTGAAATATGTTTTTGTAATTTTTGTGCAAAAACAATTAACGCATTCATTGACAAAAGAGCTTTTAATGTTTATAGAAAATCAAATTATTCACTTTTTTATATTTTCATATTTTTCATTTTTTGTTTACTATTTTTTTGCAACATTGTTCAAATTTCTTCATTTTATTGTTTAGATCTTTAAACTGGTTGGCTTTAGCATCGACCACCTTCAGATGATCACTTAAGATATTGAATTTGTCTGAAATTAATTTTTCCATTTCTTCTATTGATACAGACATTTTAGACATCAAAATAAAGGACAAACACGAAGTAATAGACGATACGAGAGTTGAAAATCAAGTAAAGATTTAGGACGCCATCGTGTTCACTGACCGTGACGTAAATGACGCCACTTATTTCCAATAATTATGTATTTATTAACCTTATAATCATGTATTTTTTAGTAACTCTACTGTACTAGTTCAGCATTTTTAGTGTTATAACCTTGACTGTTTTGATCATAGGATTTGTCCACAGGCTTTCAATAAAATTTCCTGAGACAAATCAAAAAACTCTTCAGCTTGCTTCTTTGAAGTGAGATGTGGAAAATAATGTATATTCCAATATAGATTGCCGTTGATCGTAAACATGATATGTTTAAAGACGTATCCAGCATTATCGCACTTCGACCCCATATGAGCTCCTGCAAACTTATATGGCGAATCTTCATTTTGATTTATTTGAATGGAACCTAAGTTAGTAATGTTAAACAGTTCCTGTCTGAGTGCATGGTCTATCTCACCACTGAACAAAGCACGCATTGATTTAATATCAACATGCTGGAACACCTTGGGAAAATCCAGATGGTTTCCTTTCCTGATATTCTCGTGAACTTCGTGAGTACAGGCGCGGGCGAAATCCCAGAACCGCTCTTTTTCGGTGTCTACACATGGAACTAACATTTGTAAAGAAGCAGCGGTTGCAGATAAACAAAATTCGTTGCTTTCAATTTTTGGCTTGCATTCGTGTCGTATATTAACTGTGTATGTTGAGTCTAGTAAAAGAGGTGGCTTTAAATCCTGTGTATTCTGTAAGAGCAAACGGGCCATCGCTAAATGAGTTGCAGCAGTGATTGCTCCGTGAACTGTGCACTTGTTTGCTTTACTACATTTCACTATTGCTGATGTTTCTTGTATACTAAAGCTTCGTGGAATCACACAGGTCATTCTCGCTAATGGACGATCAGAAGGAGAAAACGCTGATAAATACAAGTTTTTTGACTTTGGCGGATTAAAGGAAAGAGAACTACATTGGCGATGTACGAATGACTTGACAACAGAGATTAGGTTCTCCCAAATCTTTGGTTTGATTTGATGTCCCATCAAGATTTCGATTGGAGGTCTGAACGGCAAACTTTCAACTTCAAAATCTCGTTCGTAGTAAATAAAATCTAGAAATTCCAAAAGTTTCTTTTTGAGTTCAAAAATGGAAAGACCATCACTAATGACATGATGAAACGTAAAGACAATTGCATTTCTGTATAAACGTTGCGAGCCACTTTTGTAGCAAGTTTCTTTCAGTAAAAGCGCTCGCCACAAAGGTCCTTTCCGAGTATCAAACACAGTTCCATTCGTTTGTTTCTCGAGAACTTCTATCCAATTGTCGGCGTCTATATCATCGACGGCTCTAAAGTCTAGTCGTTGGCGGTCCTCCATTTCTTCCAAGTACAGCTCTTGGCGTTTCTCTGTGACACGCATCCTCAAATTTGGGAACCTTCTCAAAACCATAAGCAGAGCATTGTGGAGGTTTTCTTTGCTGAGTTTAACAATGGATTCCAGTAGTAAAACAGATGAAATACTTCCCCTATTCTGTACTTCAGCGACAGCTAAGAAGAACTTTTCAAAGAAACTAATTCGTCTTGATAATCTTCCACTGCTGGTGCAGAAAACCGTGGTATTCACTCGATTATGAATTAAATGATACACAAAGACTGAACAAACGAGAATTGATGCAAATGACAAGAGAAAGGGTAGCCACATCTTGGACGATTGGACGTAGCTAACTCTTCTGCGATTGCTGATGTGTCTATGTTTATGCAAGGTGTTGCATGATATGGGTGTTGCATGATATGAGTCTTTTATAATTCATATTTGTAAAGATGCGAGGCTTATCCGAGGACAAAAGCTAAAGCTCCCGCTATTATGGATTTTACAACACTTGATACTAATCTCGCGATCTGATTGGTTGATTAGAGTGTGTCAATAAGAGGACAGACACACTGCTGACGCGTTTCGGCGCGCGCGCCCGTTCTGTTGCCCCGTTTGAAAATGATTTTTTAACTTTTATCTCAAATAATTGTTGTAAAAAACGAATTGAAGATGGTTTTGAGTTGTCTGTCCTCTTATTGACACACTCTTGACGTCATAAAATGTTCAAAACTTTGCAGTGAAAACACTCGCTGCGCTCGTGATTCCACTTGAGTTTTGAACATTTTATGACGTCAAGAGTGTGTCAATAAGAGGACAGACAACTCAAAACCATCTTCAATTTGTTAACTCTTCGCTATTATGGCACCAAATGATGCTCCCCATATGGTGCGCTATAACGAGTCTTGCCAAGTGAGTATAATAGCAAGAGTCCACTATAGCGGGATTTGTTTTCGGGCGCCGGTCGGCTTCTGTCTGTATATAAATAGCGAGTCACTTCAAACACAAGCAGTCTTGTGAGACGAGACGAGACGCTGTTAAAAAATGTTAGAAAGCCAACGACACTCCAAGAATATTCAAGAAGTCTAAAATAGTTCATAGAATTTCTGCTAAGTTGACGAGTAAAATATCCAGCCATACTCCACACAAATACTGTCCAATAAGTTACTTACTATCCAACGGACCTTGGTTTTAGCCCAAAGGGAGCATTTTCCGAAACCTTTTTAAGTTATTGTTGCGTGACGTCGCATTACTCAATGTGACCAGCAGGACGATGTTTGATTGGCCAATACGCACAAACTGGTTAAACAAGTTTTCTGACAGTTGTAATCACGTTCTGTCATTCATGGTCGAACTTTCATCTAAATCAGAGAGGAGTAACAATATCGCTGGATATTATTACTAGCTCGCTCCAGTCCTACTCACGCGATATTTTTACACGTCTATATGATGAGTTGGATAATAACGTCATTTACTTAACCCTATTATTCTTTTATTCTTTTAGACTTTATATCAAAATTTCTCTGATAATGAGCTATGAAATTCAGATTTTTGGGCAGAGGGCCGCTATTTATTTAACTACATTCATCTTCAGATAAAAATAATCAGTTTCCAATTGTCAACGATTTTCATCCAAGTGGGCATTTAATGGAGTGTGTTTTGTCGTTACCAGAATGTATTTTATAATACCTGTAGTGAGATGCAATAAAACCTGTCGCGTTTTGTAATAGCATGACTTGTCGTAAATTGTAATACTACCTTGTCGTGTTTTGCAATAATTTTTCCAAATCAATCACAATTCACTTCTGAGAGGAACGGTTTAGGGAGGAGGAAGAAAAAGCCCCCAAAAAGTAGGAAGGAGGGAGAAAAGAGGCAGAAAAATTGGTTTGGGAGGAGGGAGGAAACATTATAAGATGTAGTGAAGGAGAAATGGCCGAAAAAAGTAGGGAGGGGGAGAAATAGGCTCAAAAAGTAGGGAGAAGGGAGATTTAGACTCCTGTTTCTCTCCGCTCTATAAACCACAAACTCCTTCCCCTTCGCTACTGACTGTTCATAGACATTCTTACTAACGCCACCTTCGCTGAAGCATTTCCGACCACTGAGTATTCCGACCAACCTCTCAGTTTCAAGACTATATTCTGAAGTGTACTGTTGGAAATGGCTCTAAGGCCACAGACCAAACACCCTCTGACAAAACATTCTTTAACCAAACACCCTTTAGACAAAAACCCTGGAGACAAACAACCTTTAGATAAACAACCTTTTATTGCCTATCAAATCGCAAGAAATTGAAATTGTGATTGATAAGCTTAATTCTAAAAAAGCGAGAGGACCTTGTAGTATGCCTGTCACGATTTTAAAACTAATTAAGCAGTTTGTATCGGAGCCAATAAAGAATTTTTTTAATGTATCTCTTGCAAATGGGAGTTTCCCTGACAGCCTTAAGCTAGGATCGGTAACCTTCATATTTAAAAAAGGATCTCATATCATGATCAATAGCAACAATTACCGTCCCATTTCCTTATTGTCTATTCCTGTGGCATATTTCTTGATCTAAGTAAAGCGTTTGATACGGTTAATCACAATTTATTGATTCAAAAACTCGACCATCATGGAATCCGCGGTCTTGCTAAATCTTGGTTCGAATCTTATCTTAAGAATAGAAGACAATTTGTATCAATTGGTTGTATGAAATCGGACATTCTTCCACTGTCCTGTGGAGTTCCCCAGGGCTCCGTCCTTGTTCCCCTACTCTTTCTAATATACATAAACGACTTTTATAAATCCTCTAGTACTTCTAATGTATTTGAATTTCATCTTTTTGCCGCTGACTAGCTCAAATCTTTTTTATGCAAATAAGAACATGGAATCTCTTGTGTCTATAATAAATGGCCAGTTATTGCTCGTGTATTCTTGACTTTGCACTAATAAACTTTGTCTTAACATAGATAAATCAAACTTCGTAATTTTCCATCCTGCTCTAAGGAAATTGACTTATCATCCTCAAATTAAGATCAATAATGTACCTTTTAAACATGTGAATATCAAATTAAATACTTAATTAGGTACAATGATAGATAGTAATCTCAATTGGAAACCTCATGTTAAACAAAGTATAGGGGTAATTTGCAAGGCACGTCACCTAGTACATTTGAATATTCTTATGAATCTCTATTACTCCTTAGTTTATCCATATTTAGTCTATGGTATTGTAGCATGGGGCCATACTTACAGTCTACACTAAATCCGCTGCTAATCTTACAAAAAAATGTGTGCGTTTAATGACATACAAATTACAGTGCTCATTCTAATCCTATTTTTGATAAATTGAAAATCTTAAAACTTTCTGAATTGATTTTTTCCACATGGCACTATTCATGTATGATTATCATTTTAATAATCTTCCAGTTACCTTTAAGTCATTCTTTTGCATGATTAGTGAAAAGCACTCTTACAATACTCGATTGGCTTCTATAAATCTTCGTATTCTTTACCTAAAGCAAGAACAAATTATGGTAAATTTAACATTGAATACTCTGGGGTTAAAACTTGGAACACTATTGAGGAGTCCATGAACAATCAAAACAGAAAGAATTTTCAAGAAAAACTAAAAGAAACCACTTACTCAGTAATTACTAGCTCTACATGATTTAAATTCATATTTATTTATCATAATAGTAAGTGTGTTGCTTTTATATAAAATTTCAAGTTTCATTTCAGGTTTCAACCTTTCAACCTTTTTTTCTAGTAATTAATACTAGTAATTGCGTGATATTTGTATTAGCTTAAGAATATTTTATTATCATTAACTATATCGATATTTGACTTAATTCTATTTACTATTTTCTATTTTCTTTCTTTCTCTAGTATAACTTCTTTGGCCCAATTACATAAATTCTAAACAACATGTAAGCTATCTATCTCGATTAACTCTATGGTTATTATAGATAGCTTGTACCAATAAATCTGAATTTATCATTTATATATATAAATATTTAAACTAAAATTGATCCCTCGGCTTCGGGGACATTTAATCACTAATATCCCTCAGGGTCATTGTATTACTTATAAGAATTCAATGCAAAGGAAAGAGGACTTTGTTTTTTTTTTTTTTTTTTTTTGTCGACTACCACTGATCTGATTATACAAACAACAGATCTCTGGGACCCTGCAGGATTCTATCAAACTGATCATGATTCATTACGAATGTTGGTCTGACCAATCAAACCGCCAATGGTGTAGGTAACTCGTGGATTCACAGACTAGGTAGCTCAAATGTCCGAAAATTTCTATTAACTACGAAATATCAACAATGACAAAACAAAGCTTGATTTAGGAGAGCGCTGGGCCTAGAATCTACTGTATACTTGGTAAAAAACTCCTCCGCAGAAAAATACGCACCAAAATATTCCTGAGGGACTTATTCATCCTAAATTATGCTAGCACTGCTCATTTGATGAAATCGGCAAAAATTATGCTCTTTATCCAAATTCTGCCCAAAATTCTGCCAGCACAATCACGAAAAGCCGATCGGCAAAAATTATGATGCTCTTTTATCCAAGTTATGCCAAAAATTATGCCAGCACAATTGCGAAAAGCCTACTGTAGGTCAAAATGTGATAGTGATAACCTGTTGCTCGGATACTAAATTAATTATTGAATATTATGTCGAACTAAGTCGAATTTCGACGCTGCTCTTAACGAAATCGAACCTAAGTATTCTTGTTCGGCTTGTACAAGAACAGCCATAAGAAGTATAGTTTGTACAATACAAAAAGAACACTGCACATACTCAAAATTGGTATGTTTGCCTTAATATCTATTCTATTTAGTATACAGTATGTAATAGGACTCCACGCTGTCCAATTGGAAAATAATTGAACGAAAAAAATCCGAGGACTGCCAAAATTGAACGAGGCCGTAGGCCGACTTCAATTTGACAGTCAGAGGATTTTTTTTAGTTCAATTGTTTTCAAATTGGACAGGCGTGAAGTCCTATTAATCATTAATTATATAACTGGCCATTGATATTTTCGGTACGATTCATCTTGCTTCTTTGCAAATATGGAAGCAAAAAAACTTGTACACAACGAAGAACATGATTCATGATTGAGTTTTGAATGCAAAAAAAAAACAAAAAACATTTTACTGAAAATATAAATATACACTGTAAGGTCCAAGAAATACATTTTCTTGGATGATTAACTTTTTGTGAACATTTTCTCTTTAATACTAAGGGACGAACCATTAGAAAAGTGATGAAAAAAGCAAAAAATATATATATATATTTCCAATCAAAATTTTGAAAAAAAAAATCTGCCGGGACATTTTCTTTAGTTGTTAACTAATATGGTGATCAGATCCTCAACTAATAGACATTTATTTAAACGAACAAATTTTTTATCGTTAGTAGTTTTTCTATTTAAAAAGAAAATTTGAAGGAAAACTGTATGTGAACGATGAGCATCATGCAGGAAAATGTTACGCTACTTATTTCCAGTAATTATGTATTTCTTAACCTTATAATTTGTATTTTTGAGTAACTCTACTAGTTAAGCATTTTTAGTGTTATAACCTTGACTGTTTTGATCATAGGATTTGTCCACAGGCTTTCAATAAAATTTCCTGAGACAAATAAAAAAATTCCTCAGCTTGCTTCTTTGAAGTGAGATGTGGAAAGTAATTTATATTCCAATACAGATTGCCGTTGATCGTAAACATGACATGTCCAAAGACGTATCCAATATTATCGCACTTCGACCCCATATAAGCTCCTGCAAACTTATATGGCGAATCTTCATTTTGATTTATTTGAATGGAACCTAGGTTAGTAATGTTAAACAGTTCCTGTCTGAGTGTATGGTCTATCTCACCACTGAACATAGCACGCATTGATTTAATATCAACATGCTGAAACATCTTGGGAAAATCCAGATGGTTTCCTTTCCTGATATTCTCGTGAACTTCGTGAGTACAGGCGCGAGCGAAATCCCAGAACCGCTCTTTTTCGGTGTCTACACATGGAACTAACATTTGTAAAGAAGCAGCGGTTGCAGATAAACAAAATTCGTTGCTTTCAATTTTTGGCTTGCATTCATGTCGTATATTAACTGTGTATGTTGAGTCTAGTAAAAGAGGTGGCTTGAAATCCTGTGTATTCTGTAAGAGCAAACGGGCCATTGCTAAATGAGTTGCAGCAGTGATTGCTCCGTGAACTGTGCACTTGTTTGCTTTACTACATTTCACTATTGCTGATGTTTCTGGTATACTAAAGCTTCGTGGAATCACACAGGTCATTCTCGTTAATAGACGATCTGCATCAGAAGGAGAAAACGCTGATAAATACAAGTTTTTTGGCTTTGGCGGATTAAAGGAAAGAGAACTACATTGGCGATGTACGAATGACTTGACAACAGAGATAATTAGGTTCTCCCAAATCTTTGGTTTGATTTGATGTCCCATCAAGATTTCGATTGGAGGTCTGAACGGCAAACTTTCAACTTCAAAATCTCGTTCGTAGTAAATGAAATCTAGAAATTTCAAAAGTTTCTTTTTGAGTTGAAAGATGGACAGACCATCACTAATGACATGATGAAACGTAAAGACAATTGCATTTCTGTATAAACGATGCGAGCCACTTTTGTAGCAAGTTTCTTTCAGTAAAAGCGCTCGCCACAAAGGTCCTTTCCGAGTATCAAACACAGTTCCATTCGTTTGTTTCTCGAGAACTTCTATCCAATTGTCGGCGTCTATATCATCGACGGCTCTAAAGTCTAGTCGTTGGCGGTCCTCCATTTCTTCCAAGTACAGCTCTTGGCGTTTCCCTGTGACACGCATCCTCAAATTTGGGAACCTTCTCAAAACCATAAGCAGAGCATTGTGGAGGTTTTCTTTGCTGAGTTTAACAATGGATTCCAGTAGTAAAACAGATGTAATACTTCCCCTATTCTGTACTTCAGCGACAGCTAAGAAGAACTTTTCAAAGAAACCAATTCGTCTTGATAATCTTCCACTGCTGGTGCAGAAAACCGTGTTATTCACTCGATTATGAATGAAATGATACACTAAGACTGAACAAACGAGAATTGTTGCAAATGACAAGAGAAAGGGTAGCCACATCTTGGACGATTGGACGCAGCTAACTCTTCTGCGATTGTTGATGTGTCTATGTTTATGCAAGGCGTTGCATGATATGAGTCTTTTATAATTCATATTTGTAAAGATGCGGGGCTTATCCGAGGACAAAAGCTAAAGCTCCCGCTATTATGGACTCTTGCTATTAGAGATTTTTGTTTTAGCGGCACAAGAGAACTTGGGACACAAATAGAGGGGCTATTGTCAATGTATTGTGGAAAACCAGTCGCGTGCGGGCGCAGGCTTTCAATTTTTACTTTATCAAACAATAACTTTTAAGCTCGGCTCGAAATTGAAAAAAAATGTCTTGTTTATTTGCCAAATCAAGAAACCAGGACCAGCAGATAGTTATAAGTAAAATAAAACCAACAATATCCTCAAAAGATTCAATCGTGATATAGGTTTTTTTATCTTCTTTTGTTATAGGCTAAGATATTATACATATATTTTAAACGTAGATTTTATATATACATATTTATATTTGAAAGTTTGTATTTGAAAGTTTTATCTTTTTGTTAATTGTTATTTTATAGTGTCCCGGCCAATTAGCTAGTAAGCTAAATACCATGACACTAAAATAAAGTTCATCTATCTATCTATCGTCTCTCCAGTGTTATACCAAAGTTTACGTGGATCTTCTTTAATAACTGTGTAGTAATCTCGACCATGATTCCTTGTCGGTCGAAACCAAGGGAAAAGGCTCTGCATTAAGCTTTGTGACAATGACAAGTAGGAATGTATGAAGTGAATCAGCCATGCTGGAAAAGGCGGAGGTAAATGTGAAGAAGCGAACCATTTTTTTTAATGCATTAATGACCAGAAAAGTTTGCAGTACAAAGTTCGGGAATGGAGGTCGACGTATATTCCTTGCAGGCATGACTGTGTATATAGTAACTATGTATATATAGGGTGTTTTCGTTCTTTTTATACATAAAGCATTATCAATGCATGGTGATTGTTTTCAAATTGTAATTAGACAAGGCGCAAAACTGAAAAAGTCGATCGCAAAAAGTGCAGAAGGCATTTTGGGGTAGAGGCTGGTAACATAACTATTCTAAACTAATTTTTCATGCTGAATCCGAATAT
The DNA here is from genome assembly GCA_029948255.1 of Telmatactis stephensoni. Taxonomy (NCBI): domain Eukaryota; kingdom Metazoa; phylum Cnidaria; class Anthozoa; order Actiniaria; family Isophelliidae; genus Telmatactis; species Telmatactis stephensoni. The sequence goes on from JALIZF010001218.1 coordinate 70,674, forward strand.
GACTGTTACCAAGACGTATTCTGCAATCTTATCGTGTAAATGACGTATTTTGTGAATTGCTACAGTCATTCCAAAAGTTCCCAAACTTAAAAACAATTACCATAGCTGGAAAGAGCATATCAAAATCATTAAAACTGTGAAGTTTGAAGGATATAAGTTGAAAACGCAAGGAGATACGAATTTTCAAAAAGCGAACTGATTTTGTATGAAAACACTTTCAGTTATCCAAGGGATACAAACCATTACAGGTACAGTCCCTCATATGACAATCATCGGGACAATCGGAACAAAAGTGCAGGCTGTTCCGAAACTCTGTAATATCGTAACGCACCGATACATCTTATCACTGCACACTCTTACGCGTGTGGGATCTATTCATTCTACTTTGCGCATGTGCATAACGAAGCAAAGAAAGCATTATGAAAAACAATTTAGCTTTCGAATTGATTAACAATCTATAAATACTTGTTCATTGTAAGTATATAACAAAGAAATCTATTTTCAAAAGTCCCCTGCAGAGAACAGGGTTACGCACAATTGGTAAAAGAATTGTATAATATGTTCAAGTTTTGGATGAACAAACAGTGAAGTATATTTTCGTTTATTTCCTCGGTGATCATGGTATTACAAAGTAATACCATGACTTCTTCGGGATATTAGTGATTAAATGTCCCCTCAGCCTCGGGAGGTTTAGTAAAAGTCCCGAGGCCTACGGCCTCGGGACTTCCACTAAATAGTCAGGGAGCATGTGTAATTCCGTGGGAAGTTGGTGCTTGCAACCTCCCTCGGCTTCGGGGACATTTAATCACTAATATCCCGAAGAAGTCATTTTATTACTTATAAGAATTCAATGCAAAGGAAAGAGGACTTTTAAAGCATATGCATTGAGACATCGCTGACGAAAAACAGAAATCAATCGAAATTCAGCTTAGTGAACTTCGGAAAACAAATACAACCGTAAATCAACGGAATGGAGTGGCATGATTGGCCGGCATGGTTGGCCGAGCGGTTAGAGCGCTGGTCTTTCACCGCTGTGGTCCGGGTTCGAGTCCCAGCTCGAGCGCCGGCCTGGATCATATGTGAATTGAGTTTGTTTGATGTGTTGTTCTCTCCCTTGCCGCGAGGGGTTTTCTCCGGGTTCTCCGGTTTTTCCTCCTCCATAAAAATCAACATGTGAGTCGAGTGATTATATTTGCAAAATACTAAATGTAGCTGTAGTATGTGTGAGATTGTCCCCAAATTAGTGCACAAGCGCTAGAAGACTTGGACACTTAAATAAACAGTTATCTATTTATTTATTTATGTATTCATGGGGAACGACCTGGCATACCCTTGGAACAGAATTCACAGATGCGAAGGAAAGATTAGACATTTGATTGGACAGATAGAAAAACTTGAACAACTAAGAGGATCTAGTGAGATCTGAATGGGGTTAACTGTTAACTGATAAACGGCTTTTAAATTAACTGCTAACTGAGAATTTTTGTTTTTCAAAACTGTTAACTGATACTAATGAACAAGTAACTGTTAACTATGATTTGCATTTCTGAAGAAAAACAGCGTCATTTAAATGCTGCTTTAGAACTACCTTTTAGCTTATTCCGCTTCCATTTCCTGGTCATTTCCTGCAGCATTGTGACCCCAAGGGAGGGGATTAGTAACAGGCACCGAAAATCATTGTGGTTATATAAATATTGATGAAAATGAAATCTGAGGTGCTCATTTGCCACTCTTGCAAGGCCAACGTGACCCGTCGAGGGCAGAAGTTAGTTCATGATGACTGATAGTCAAAGTAATTGTAAGTTTTTATCGAAAAAATTAGGCTATTGCCTTTGAGAGACACAGAAGCAGAGTTGATGAAGAGTTAACACAGTTTGCTGAACTCAAGAAACATTTAAAATTTAAAATTAGACAAAAGGTACACTTACCTTGCAGGATAATTATAATTCTCTTGAGACCATACTCCACATTATGACATAACCATTGCGTATCTCATTGCGCAGACGCAGAAGCCCACTCTTTAAAGCGACTATTGTTATGCAAATAACAGTCTAATAAAACCGAGTGACACAGTGAAGCCGGCCTCTTCTTTCTCATGTGCATGCAGGGATATAGCAAGCGAAAATTATGGCATCATAAAGAAACATATATGGGAGGGTGACGAAAAAATATATATTGTAAAATCAAATTAGAGAACTAGGGCGGGAGGATATGTCATAATGTTCCGTATGGTTCAAAGAATTACAATTATCCTGCAAGGTAAGTGTACCTTTTGTCTAATTTTAAATTCTCTTTCACCATACTCCACATTATGCCCTTACTATGCGGCTGTTCGAAGCATGATGCCAAATACACAGCTTTTCACAGTTACCAATTAAACTGACACAGCGCAACGAGGTTAACGCTGGCCTACGATTGGGACAGGCACTCTTAATTTTCACATCAAAATCAGTGTTATTAGAACAAACTCCACTTGGAGCAAAACCCCGTGGAAAACCAAAGGATTGCTTGATTCATTCACCCTTGCTTGGCTTATTCGTGCACCGTTTCTAGTTTTGGTTTGGTTTTTTGTTGGTTTGTTTTTACGGGCTAGTAGAAAAAATTCTAAAAGAGTAGATTACGTGCAGTCGTAGTCGCGAGGTTGCCGTTGAGCAAGAGAACATTGGAAAAATGGTCTGTTCTTAAAACATGATTCTTTGCATTAGACGATAACATAACATCGCATAACTTTATTGACGTGTCATGTTTCTTTAGCGTGTTCACACTAATTGGGGACATGATCGAAAAATCGAAACTTAAATATGTACTGAACATAAATAGACAAAGTGTCTTGACGTGGCTCGTGGTGCCATGCTGTCTGATTCGAGTAACTCAGCTCGCCTTCTGACGAGCACGATGAATGCCCTTTTCGAATATTCGGCTACACGATCACTTTATGATAGGGCATTTCGGGAAAACGCATTTTTAGATGTGCTACTGTCAAGACATTTAACGTACACATGGATCTGCATTGGGTAGAACATTGGATTTCCAAGTCGTTTTCAACTCAATAGTGAGGAATTAACACCTGCACAATTCATGATTTAATTTATTATTAGAATCAATTATGCATTCCAAAGCAATACCAAGACGTTATTGATTTCTGGAGCGCAATTTCAGGGCGGAAAGATCAAACAGATTAATGCTCTCATTACTTGCTTAGCTAATAAACAAGCACAATGAAGAATACACACGGAGGTGCAAAATGACACCTATGTCTAGAAACAATCAGCTGGGTTATAGATCAAAACTGGCAGGGGACGTTTTAATAGCAACTCGGTTATACAATTATGTACAATTGAGCAGCAGTCAGCTGGCCAGCCAATCGGAAAACAACAGATGTTATTACAGATGAGCCCGCAATGAGATCATCTTTAGTTTGAAGAATCATTCAAGCGAGGCTATGGGCTCAATGCATTATAATACATAATGGTTCATTGGCATCTTAACTTCATGGATCCGTAAGAACAGTTCTTTTCGCCGTATGGTTTACAAAATGAGTCGTGAAGAACAATCGAGCTCACAGGTGACCATGCACGGCAACCTTTACATCTATGGATCAAGACAGAAAATACACTGGGAATTACCCGGCGTTCACTTGTGCAACGTAGTCAAGTCGCAATGAAATAGTTCCATGGCAATACTATACTGCCACGTTCAAGCTGTAGGACTAATCATGAAAGAACCCGTCTAGCATTGAACACGTGCTAACCGTGAAACAGTGCGACTTGAAATAGACTCCAGCTACATATAAGGCTGGAGGATCTTCTAATACAAATATCGGAAATATGTGGAAGCTGGCTTCTCAACCTCGTTACCAGGGACTGGGAACGACGTTGGCTGGGTTCTACCACACTCGACCTTCAGTTATGGCTGCAATCATCTTGGTCACAAATCACCTAGTCACAAATCGCCAGAGAGCCTGTATCATTAAGATCGTTGTCTCATGCATATGCTCATGCATGCGATTCCTAAAGGCTTTTCTTTTAAAAAGGGCTGTTTAAGCTTCGAAAGGACTGGTGATGAAGCAGAAACGGGTGATGCACCATCTCATGATCATGTAGAACGTAGTTAGTACGTAATTGTCATTATTTTCTCCTTTAGATTTGGAAACATATCGTAATTCGTGGAAACGTGATGATCAAGTGAATAAACACCTCAGACAAAGATTTCTTTGTTCGGGCACCTAGAGGTGTTTGGAGTTGAATCGAAGTTTGTTCATTAAGTAAGCATTCCGTCAGCAAAGCACGTGAAAAAGTTGCGATCCCTAAATACTAGATGTTCTCGGGTTAAGAAATCGCCAAATCTGTAAACGATAGGACGACCAGGAAAGCAACATTGATTTCCACAAGTTTACCGTCGAGTAGATTGTTATCAATCAGCTGTTAAAAGTATACAAATCTCATTATCTGCGATGGATTGGCGGGCAAACTGTATGCCCCCATGAGCTTTCAAACAGAGACAATTCTCTGGAAAGCTGGCATGAAATTCAGCTAACAAAATCCGCACGGGTAAGATCAAGCTAGTGATGATAAGGGTTAAGTGATTTGGATCCATGAGAAAAAACACTTAAATAAATTCTTGAAGGCATTCAGTGTCTCATTCCTTAACTCTCAGATGAAATATCTCTGCTGTCATCGTCTCAATTGAGTCGTTGTTTAAAGAATGTTCGAAAAGAAGCGTCTTCTAAAACTTACAAGAATGTCACTGAGAGATATCTTGGGACAGCGCCCTTTTTACCAGATAGTACCTCGTATGGGTAGAATTAACACAGTGTTTACAAACACTGACATTATAATGCTAATGTACAAACATTTTAACAATGGGTTTGGGATTTCTGCTTGAAATTAAACATGACAATTGTTAACGCTCACTGGCGCTCTTTTATTCCAGTAGGGCTTCACTTGGTCCTCATTGGTTCGATGCAACAAAAGAATCTATTGTTATAATTGACAGTTGTTTTATTTCTTTTGTTTAGATTCTAGGGTAATAAACCAATTGGATGGCATGTTCCGAGACAGTGCGACCTTAATTACCCTTTTATTACTAGTCATGAATTTGATGACATCAATATTCACTAATTCCATCGGGGATGAGGTAAATAGTGGCCTATTAGCATAAATGGGATTTCAGCCAGGTAAAATCTGATGAGATGATTGCATTGGTTAATTTGTCTCAGCAGAAGTATTCTATCAGGCGACAGCTATGAATACACATGAAGATTTCACCTGAGAAACGCCATAGCGTTATTGTTTGTACTCCCAAATACTAAACATGTAGCTGAAAATGGCCATGGAGTTATTCAAATTGCATTAGTTGCAGATAACATGTCCTTATTACTCGAACCGAGTCGGTTGAAGAGCGGTAATTTCACTCAAAATTAGGGCGGCTATAGATGCATAAATCCCTAATCGCGTGGTAACAAGCGATTTTCTGTAAACAATTTTAAGATAGAGGATGTAAATGAACGGCAGTTAACGCTTTGCCAATCCTTGAAATGAAAAGAGTTCAAGGAAACAAAGGTGTCAACTACGCCAACTTAATGCAGTCTCGGAATACGAGCGTGCTTTTCAATATCAACCACTGACGAATTATTTCAGTATCAATGCTTCATGATTGTCTTGAACGAGTCGTTCAACAATTTGGTTAGCAATTACTGCCAGGATTTCTAGAAAACTAGCTTTATAAATCAGTGCGTAGATTACTTTTCTACACAAAAAGATTTCGTAGGCTTGGCAGACAATTCATGCTGTTCAGCTCGGCGTTATATACTTGGGCGGTCTAGTTGCACACGTACAATCCAAAATTCATCGATTGAACTACTTGGTAGGCTCGAACAGCTCACCTTCACGGCAATTGATGGCGGGACATAACCTCACGCCTGCACAGCGTTAGCATTTAGCTAGCATTATTGACGGGATCGAAACCCTCGTCAACACGAGAAACGCTCGTAACATATGGCTGAGTCAGCCGCTCGTGAGTCCAATTACGAGTTTGCACAGCGCTAGCGCATTAGCTAGCATTATTGACGGGATAGAAACCCTCGTCAACACGAGAAACGCTCGTATATACGTAGCGTGTGGCTGAGTCAGCCTCTCGTAAGTACAATTTCGTGTTTGCTAACGTGCATTTCACGAGCAAACAGTCCAGTTCACTGATATCGATGGACAAGATGTCTAATACCAGCGGCTTCAAAAGGAACTTTAAATAGGACGCTGAAACTTGGTAGAGAGAAGACTTGTGGTGATTTCTTTCGACTCTGAGTGATTCATTCTGGACAGCAACGTGTCTTTCAGCTCAGTGTTCTGCACAACAAGAACTAACAAGATGAGGCCATCTAATCCATGATGTAAACAGCGACGCTGTTCAAGATATATAAAACACAAATAGAAAAGTGTTCAGTATTTTTCTTTAAAAAAAAGTCAAAATAGATCTTCACTCAAAACGAACGTGAAGACGAAACGTGGCTTACCTGTGCGCCAGCACGAAAGAAGAAGAGGCCTGGCCTGGCTTGTCACCGGGTTTTATAGTGTTGTTAATTTGCATAACAATACATCTTTGAAACGTGGCTAAATGCGCATGCGCAAAGGAAGTACGCATAGTAAGGGCATAATGTGGAGTATGGTGAAAGAGAATAGCTTTTAGGCCTCCGAGAACAGGAACTACGGCTTTGGGAATGACAAAATTTAAGCTGAAGTTATACCGCCTTATCGAACAATGCTTCTCAATGTGCTCAGCGTTTGTTTTGTTTGTTTGTTTATTTGTTTTGTTTTGTCTTATTTTGATTTGTTTTGTTTTGTTTTTTGTTCTGTTGTTGTTTTTTTGTTCTGTTGTTTTGTGTTCTGTTGTTGTTGTTGTTGTTGTTTTGTTGTCGACTACCATCTGATTATACAAACAACAGATCTCTGGGACCCTAATAATAACTAATATAATTATAACAAAAGAGTTATTATATTACTAAAGGGGAAAAATTAAAAAACGGCTAAATCGGAAAACCAATAACATAGGGTGAAAGAGGAAGTTTATTCAAACATTCAGACTCAGTTTCATGACTGATTTGTCATTTTTGATATTTTTATTTAGTAAAAATTCATTTTCTCCATACATTCTCTTATAAATTATATAAGCTTGGGCTACCTGTGATTTCACACAAACAGCAAGCCCGACACTCGCCAAAGCCAAAAATTCCAAAATTCCAAAACCCTCTCAAAATCGGTCATTTTTACAGAAAAACTACACAAAAATATCATAAATATTTTTCTCGCCTCATTAACTAACACTTTAAACCAGGAAACTTGAAGTACGTAGGTGAAAAAAGCAAATTTGCAGTCCAAAACATTCTCCACAAAACTACTCAGTTGCTTTGGTTATCAGATGTGAATGAATGCTGTGCGCTGATTGGCTGGATTCTTACTTCTATTGTTTTTCTTGCATTTTGATTGGCTGAAGCAGAACTATCCAATTATTGAGAAATTGGATACCCGTTTTCTTAAGAAAAACCCGATTGAAAACTATCAAAATTCAATTCCAAATTGGACAGTTCCAGAGAATTTATAAGGTGAATTATACAGTTCTCACCTATTTTTGGTTTCTGAGTTGTTATACAATTACATATATAATCTTAAGAAATTAGTTTCTTTTAATTATTAACACGAGTTTAACTGATAAATGTAAAATTAAAGGTCCAAATATTTAACTGATAACTGATAAATAATGGAAAATTTAGTTGTTAACTAATATGGTGATCAGACCCTCAACTAATAGACATTTAATTTAAACGAACAAATTTTTTATCGTTAGTAGTTTTTCTATTTAAAAAGAACATTTGAAGGAAAACTGTATGTGAACGATGAGCATCATGCAGGAAAATGTTATGCTACTTATTTCCAGTAATTATGTATTTCTTAACCTTATAATTTGTATTTTTGAGTAACTCTACTAGTTAAGCATTTTTAGTGTTATAACCTTGACTGTTTTGATCATAGGATTTGTCCACAGGCTTTCAATAAAATTTCCTGAGACAAATCAAAAAATTCCTCAGCTTGCTTCTTTGAAGTGAGATGTGGAAAGTAATTTATATTCCAATACAGATTGCCGTTGATCGTAAACATCACATGTCCAAAGATGTATCCAATATTATCGCACTTCGACCCCATATAAGCTCCTGCAAACTTATATGGCGAATCTTCATTTTGATTTATTTGAATGGAACCTAGGTTAGTAATGTCAAACAGTTCCTGTCTGAGTGTATGGTCTATCTCACCACTGAACATAGCACGCATTGATTTAATATCAACATGCTGAAACATCTTGGGAAAATCCAGATGGTTTCCTTTCCTGATATTCTCGTGAACTTCGTGAGTACAGGCGCGGGCGAAATCCCAGAACCGCTCTTTTTCGGTGTCTACACATGGAACTAACATTTGTAAAGAAGTAGCGGTTGCAGATAAACAAAATTCGTTGCTTTCAATTTTTGGCTTGCATTCGTGTCGTATATTAACTGTGTATGTTGAGTCTAGTAAAAGAGGTGGCTTGAAATCCTGTGTATTCTGTAAGAGCAAACGGGCCATCGCTAAATGAGTTGCAGCAGTGATTGCTCCGTGAACTGTGCACTTGTTTGCCTTACTACATTTCACTATTGCCGATGTTTCTTGTATACTAAAGCTTCGTGGAATCACACAGGTCATTCTCGTTAATAGACGATATGCATCAGAAGGAGAAAACGCTGATAAATACAAGTTTTTTGACTTTGGCGGATTAAAGGAAAGAGAACTACATTGGCGATGTACGAATGACTTGACAACAGAGATTAGGTTCTCCCAAATCTTTGGTTTGATTTGATGTCCCATCAAGATTTCGATTGGAGGTCTGAACGGCAAACTTTCAACTTCAAAATCTCGTTCGTAGTAAATGAAATCTAGAAATTCCAAAAGTTTCTTTTTGAGTTCAAAAATGGACAGACCATCACTAATGACATGATGAAACGTAAAGACAATTGCATTTCTGTATAAACGTTGCGAGCCACTTTTGTAGCAAGTTTCTTTCAGTAAAAGCGCTCGCCACAAAGGTCCTTTCCGAATATCAAACACAGTTCCATTCGTTTGTTTCTCGAGAACTTCTATCCAATTGTCGGCGTCTATATTATCGACGGCTCTAAAGTCTAGTCGTTGGCGGTCCTCCATTTCTTCCAAGTACAGCTCTTGGCGTTTTTCTGTGACACGCATCCTCAAATTTGGGAACCTTCTCAAAACCATAAGCAGAGCATTGTGGAGGTTTTCTTTGCTGAGTTTAACAATGGATTCCAGTAGTAAAACAGATGTAATACTTCCCCTATTCTGTACTTCAGCGACAGCTAAGAAGAATTTTTCAAAGAAACCAATTCGTCTTGATAATCTTCCACTGCTGGTGCAGAAAACCGTGGTATTCATTCGATTATGAATTAAATGATACACTAAGACTGAACAAACGAGAATTGATGCGAATGACAAGAGAAACGGTAGCCACATCTTGGATGTTGACGTGTCCATGTTTAGGCAAGAAGTTGCGTGATATGAGTTTTTAATTTGTTGAATAATTCATATTTGTAAATCGCCCGGTTTCCATATCCAAGTCTCACAAAACAGATGCGAGGCTTACCCGAGGAAAAAAGCTAAAGCTCCCGCTGTTACGGACTCTTGCTATTACGGCACCAAATGAGTCTTGCCAAGTGATTATAATAGCAAGAGTCGGTTATAAAAGAGCGAGCCACTTTCAACTCAAGAAGCAGTCTTAAATGTCATATCAGTGATTTCGAAAGGAACCAAGAGAGCATAAATAAGAGAGGAAACTTGTTAATGGGGCGCGCGCCGTGATGATTCCCATCTGTGCTATTTTTAGTAACCGGATGCAGTTCAATTTTCGTCTTACCCTACTCCAGTGCGTCGAAAAATTGAACGAGTGGAATTTCGCGAGATTTGAGCTTCATAAAATTACACAATCGATACCAAATTTAAATAATAAATTCTAAACAACATATAAGCTATCTATCTCGATTAACTCTATAATGGAAACTTTATTTTCTTTTTGTTTATAATTGTAAATCTCTCTTATGCAAGGTAACTTACAATCGGTTACTTGAATCCAATACGTATACATATATGGTATATATATATAGATAAACATATAAACAATACACAATATAATATACAATAGGAACATGACAATACTAGAATTATACTACTTTAGAAATTCATTCATTCTGGATTTTCCCACGCCTTGTTTCTTAATATATAGTACGATGACTTTATTGAAATAATAATATATATTGCTTGTATAGCGCTTTTTTATGGTTATTATAGATAGCTTCAGTGTACCATTAAATCTGAATTCATCATTAATATTTAAACTAAAATTGATACATTACATATATATCATATATATTATATTTATTAACTATTTATTACAAATGTATTACAATGTAAATTCTGGTACAGAGTAAAATCAATATCAATGTCAATGTCAACCTTGAGTCAAACACCCTTTAGATAAACAACCTTGAGACAAACACCCTTTAGATAAACACCCTTTAGTGAGACAAACATGCACCCTTTTGATATATAGATAAACAACAAAACACCCTTTAGACAAAGCTATGACCCCAGGCCAATTATAGTTTTCTCAAATACTGACAGTCTTCTAACTTCGTCGAAAATGACTGAAGATCAGTTAGCAGCCATTAGATAGTGGCTTCCTCTCGCTTTAGAAGTCTGAAACTCCCCTCTTAACGGTTTTTACGTCTTAGCCAATAGCTTGCTATTGTTTCAGTTAATAGATACCCGGCGGTCAAGATCTAAACGTTTGGAAAAGTTAATATAAACCGTGACGAGGTATAATTACAATTTACGATGGGTCAAACTATTAAAAAACACGACGGGATGTTATATAGTTTACTCGATATTTCATGGATAGAATAGTATCATAAATAACAACTATTTTATTTAAATTATGTCTTGTTGTTTTATAGTTTAGTAGTTTAGTTAATTATAAGCTTCTCCCATGAAAGGCAAGGGTCACCACAACAGCTTTCGCCAACTACTGTAGTGCAGTGCAGTGCAGTGCAGTGCAGTGCGGTGCAGTGTAGTGTAGTGGGACAGACCACACGTACACACACCAGCAACCTTGCATGGCCTACTCTTCCCGAATAGTGGTGTTGCTTCCTTAGCACCCCCAGCTCCTATGCAAGAGTATGTGTATTATGCTATTTTGTTTAAATTGGCTGTTTCGTTTAAATTGATTCTTAGTGTACAATTCCATTTGAATTAATTCATATTAATGCGAGAAGAGAAGTGACGTGAAGTGGAGTAAAGTGCAATGAAGATACTCTATTTTGTACGGCCTGTATTGACCAATCACAATGCACCACCATAATTAGTATTATGTTAACTATGTTAAATAGGAAAATTAATAAAGTTTCTTATCCATTTGTGGACAACATTTGTACGGAACAGACGAGAGATCTATTGTCAAGATTGAATTAACGTCAAAAAGCTCAGGTATCTTATAACATATTTTTTCTTTCTTAGCATAGAGTGATTTTACTTACAGTGTGAAATAGGTATCACGTCCAGCGACAAAACATGCAATAGTTAACTGTTTTGAGTACGTTGTACACTAGTTATTCATCAACATATATACGAATACCGAAAAAACTGTAAGGTGACAAGACAGAAATCGCTCAGCTCATTTTGAAACGCAAATTCCCCTCCAAAGAAGAAGCCCCCTGAATTTAAGTCCTCCCCAACTAAGCTCATCAAAAAGGTAGAAATTGGTTATTTTTTCGATAACGACTTTGTTTTTCAGTTAACAAGAGAGCACAAGTGAGAGTGGGATTTCAAAGATTTAAGCTTTTTAAAATCCTACGATTGAGTTCAAATTTATTCTAAATTCCACGAGAAAGCCATATGATTTCCTATTTTAAATAATAAACAAATGAAAAATTTTTTAGAAAGAAACGAGTTTTCCTCATCTAAATAAGCGAAAATTATTAATTTAATTAATAATATAACCTAAGAAATTTCGGTAATTTGATTGGCTGACAGCACTGGTAATTCAGCTTAATTTTGTATTTTACAACACTTGATACTAATCTCGCGATCTGATTGGTTGATTAGAGTGTGTCAATAAGAGACAGATCGACACACTGCTGACGCGTTTCGGCGCGCGCGCTCGTTCTGTTGCCCCAGGACTTATTAACTATTATTCCAAACAATTGTTGTAAAAAACGAATTGAAGATGGTTTTGAGTTGTCTGTCCTCTTATTGACACACTCTTGACGTCATAAAATGTTCAAAACTTTGCACTGAAATCACTCGCTGTGCTCGTGACTCCACTTGAGTTTTAAGCATTTAATAACGTCAAGAGTGTGCCAATAAGAAGACAGACAACTCAAAACCATCTTCAATTTGTTAATTTCACATGTGAAAATTACAATTTCCATAGCAACTGCTTTCTTTCTTTGCCAAAAAGGCTAAGAGAAAATGGCGGCCATATGGAGAAGCTTTCTCACGCTGAAAGGAAGTGATTTGATCTTGGAAACAAGCCAAGAAGCTAAAAAATGAAAAGGAAACGGGGCTTTGATGGATATATATAATGAGTTCGTTTTTACTTTTTTCTGCTGAAAAGACGATAAATGATCAAGCATAGCGACATGTTAAGTGAACGTTTGTCAAAAATAGGGCTTGACATGGCTGAAAAGTTCATGATCATGAAAGGTAATAATTTCTTTTACTACACTAATGCATTTATTGTCTGTCTTACCCAGAAAGTTGCCCCATCGGGCAAAATCAAGCGACATCACACCCGGGACACTCGACCGTGAAGCGATTTTTAATGAGATTTTTTGGTACAAATTATAAAGGAAATGTCAAAAGTCGCTCCTTTACGGATTTATTAAGAGAAATCTAGGGACTGGTTCGCTTAGGTTCCAACGGGATTTTAAAGCGACACGGTTGGTGTCATCTTTTTTCAAACTACACCGTTTTTTGTCACAAATGACAATTTGTTCGCGAGTCTGTTTTTCATTGATTTCAGTCAAGTCATTCAGACTAAAATTGAAAACAAAATTACTAGTTTTACTTTCTCAATGTAATTTTGACTTTGAATGATTTCTTTTTACTACTTTTCCGTGAATATTGTTAGCTTTTCTTTTATCAGCAAAGGCTCGAAAGCTATGTTTTCACTTTTCGAAGTAATTATTGAGTATGGTAAAGCGATTCTGAACATCGCGGTTGTTTTTCGTCAAAATTGCAGAAATTTCTTAGGTTATATTATTACCGCTAAAATTTTATTCAAAATTACAACAAAATCCTCAACGTTTTTGCCTTTTTTCCATCAAAATCATTGATTTCTTTTGTGATCAGAATATACGCATAGTTTTGATGCTAGATAATGTGAACAACAGCAGAATTAAGGAAAGTTTGATTTTGACGCTGTTTTTGAAAACTTGAATCTAATTTAAACTAACTAATTTAAACGGTTCTCTGGATCAGAAGTGTCAAATTATGACGCACGGGAGTGGGGTAAGACGAAAATTGAACTGCATCCGGTTACTAAAAATAGTCCAACCGGGAATTATCATGGCGCGCTCGGAAAGATGTTTTCCTCTCGTATTTATGCTCTCTTGCCGTTAACCGGAATAGCCAACGGTTCCTTATATAAAAACACCCTAAGTCTATAGATTTTGATTTTTCACTAAACCTTGGGCTCCAGGGCCCGTTTCTCAAAAGACGACCCGATAACTTTACGGACCCGTTAACTTATTCGATTTATTTAGGTTAACGGGTCCGTAAAGTTATCGGGTCTTTTGAGAATCAAAGGGGCCCCGGGGGTTTTTATTCGCTTTCTTTGGTGAGTCATTATTTTGTGAGGTTCTCTATCTACATAGAAAAACGCCCTGAGTCTATAAATTGATTTTTTCACAAAACCGATGATAGCCTTTTCTCCAGGGGCTTTTATTCGCTTTCTTTGATGAGTCATTATTTTGTGAACCAGGCGAGCGCCGAAGGCGAGAGAATCGAAAGTCGTGTGACTTTCCTATAAAACAAACGATCGAACGTTGGAACGAGACGATAAACCCCAGGCCTCGGGTACAAACCAATCGATCACGGCCAGATATATTTTTCAGTTTAGAGCAGATTTCGTATGAGTGCGAAACGGGCCGCGCCATGCCATGACCACGTGTCAGTGCCGCGTTGTCAGTGTTGTCTACAAAAACAATTGAGGTTCCTGCCGTAACTGTACCGTGATCGTTCGGTGCCGGCTTTTGCAGTCATAGAACTGATCTACTTTATCATCAGAATTAAAAACGCGACGGATGTGAGTATTTTGTTGAAGTTGAAACATAGCAATCTTACCTAGAGTATATTCAATATAGCCATAAAAATGCGCTAGATTCTAAATATATTATATTGCTCAATTGTCAGCCTCGATTCCCTGTACTATACATGGAAATTCTGAAGAATACATTACGCACTAGCTATCGAGTCAGTAACATTTGAACCTCAAAATTCCAGGACATGCACTGAAACGCGCTCAACAACTTTCTGTACATTTATTTATCAGTATGATGAAGATGAAGTTCCTTGTGGTATCTGCACTACTCTCCTTCCTGCCATTATGCCAAGGCCTTACGGCATTGTCTGAAATTATGGATTGCGTCAAGCAATGGAATAATGCCCACTTTGAAGGAAACGCTATGGAGAGGCATTGCTCCCATGTTAGGGTAAGTCAGGGTAAAGCGGATAATACTCCTTCACCCGACAAAGTACAGTGATATTGCTACTCAAACTATCTGATCTCTAGCAGGTTTGTTGTTCTTTTAGTTCGCGTTTGTAAGAAGGGGTAGATATCGCTCTTCGTTGGATAAATCATCTTTCCTGTGGATATAATGATGGCATTTTCTAATAATTTATGTCCACTGGGTAAGAATTTATCCAACAGATAGCGCAATTCACCTTTCGTGCAGCCGGGAACCTTTTCTTATTTCGCATTATTCATATATGTCAGCTTATTTATACTACGTTATCATACGAATATCCTGGATACCAGAGGGGCTTGTCGTCTTTTGTGGGAGTCAAACGAGTCGCGAAGCCCACTCGAGTCAATTAATCCGCTCGCTGATTGGCTATTCATTTTATCGTCATAGAACCCACCAAAGGAATACCAAAGGTCGGTTTTGATTGGCTCTCACTGTATTACTAAAAAACAATTAAATTCGTAGCCTCTGAAGCTGAAATCGCTTTCGAATCAGCACTTACAACAGGCACAAAATAGTCGAGAGTTGATTTAGTCTACAATATAACAGAACTGTTTGCATGTATATTTGCACTTTGATTGTTTTTATGCATTGATTACACATATATATAATTTACATTTTTTCTGAACATATACATATATAATTATAAATATCTAAAAATATACGTTGCATTAATAAAATACAATAAATAAAATAAAACAAACAAACAAATAATGGGGTACTAGTGCTGGTGATCGAGCTGGAGGAGAAAAGTTATCGAGCCAGCTCACCATCATTGGAAAAACAAAACAAAAAAAGACAGCAGTTCAATTATGTGCAAACTAAATTCTGGACAGAGATTTGACTAAGCTAAGGAAACAGTAAACAGAAATAATCATAATCTATTAAGAGGAATAACATAAATTTATAAATAAGAAAGGAAGCAGTTATCCTTAATCTTTTCCTTAAATGTATTCCTTGGAAGGAGTTTTAATGTTAATAGCGTTCCAAATTTTTGCCCTGTGGAAACTCAAGGAAGATTTACCATAGTTAGTACCCTGGGTGCCAGAGGTTTGAGAGGTTTCACGACTTAGAGTAATTTCGTAGGTCATTTTTTGTGTATGTATTTTAGTTTGTTTCCACCATCGACGCTTCGTGACTCAATTTCTCGTCGGCTTTGCGATTCGTTTGACTCCCACAAAAGACGAACTAAGTCCATCTGGTATCCAGGGTACATAGTTAGTTGAAATGGATGGAATAAAAAGAATAAATTTTGCATAACGGGTCTGATAAGAATGCATATCAGATTTTTGTTGAAAGTAGTTTGAAAAGACGGAAGACCGTTGTTATGGTAATCATACATTAAAATAGCAATTTGACTAAAGACAACATCTTTGAATTGTAACATACAAAGAGATTTGTATATTGGAGGTGCATGTGATTGAGGATCGGTGAAAAAATGTCATGGAAATAAGAAACTTTACATATGGCTAGTTATATGCACAGATTTGGTTGACTTGAAGTCCAACAAAAACTAGGATTGAACCATGAACCTCTACTTGATATATATTCACATTGCGTTGGTCTTATTTGTTACGTTCTTCGTAGTGGAATATTACGCATTTAACCCCTGCTTTGAGCAAATAGCTAATTTTCATGCGAGGGGGATACTCATTAGTATGCAAGTGGAATATGGCAGATTGCCCTTGCATATTAAGCAATTATTGGATGAGGTCGAGTAGGATATGGGGAATTATTAAGGCCGAGGTTTGTGTTATCTGCCGAAGCCGAAGGCTGAGGCAGATAACACAAACCGAGGCCTTAATAATTCCCCATATCCTACGAGAAACGAATTCAATAATTGTTTTATTATTTTTGAAAATAATTCTTTCTCAGTTGTGCTTTGTTGACAAGAATACATGTTGTTGTTGTTTTCCCGCTTTTGGCATGAATCGCATAAATTAGTGTGACGTCATACCGCAAGCTAATTTTCCATATTCGAGAAAATTACGTCATAACTTCGAATAATGGTTTTCAACATTTTCATAACTCCAAATTTGGGCAGCTAGCCGGCGACTATGGTAATTTATCCGGTGGCTCTTAGCCAATCAAAACTCTTGAATTATTTTCAAAATATAATAATAATGTATATTCCCCTCGTACTGAAATTGATTGCGAGTGAGGGAATCGATAGTTCCTATAGTCCTCAAAAATCCAATGCTCTTGCGATAGGAGCGGAGAGGAACGCGGTTTAGGGAGGAGGGAGAAATAGCCCCCAAAAAATAGGGAGGAGGGAGAAAAGAGGCAGAAAAATCGGTTTAGGAGGAGGGAGGAAAACAATTATAAGATGTAGTGAAGGAGAAATGGCCGAAAAAAAGGAGGGAGGAGGGAGATTTAGACTCCTCTTCCTCTCTGCTCCGATAGACCTGCCATGGGTTTGAAACTAAAATCAAAGTTGATGACCAAGCCGTACGATCTTACAGCACTTTAACTGGCGGGGATGCGTTTAGTGCACTACTTGCCTTGTACGTTTACTGCGCATGTTTGTGACATACACTGCCGTAATTCAATAGCTTCTCTGTTGTAGAAGAGTTCCATTTATTGTCGAGAATCTCCCCATTGTGTAAAAATAATGTGTATAGTATTCACCTGATCGGGCTACCGGCTCTCGGTGAAAACATCAAACAAGATTTTTCGGCCTTCAACTTGTGGCCATAGTTTTGAGTGTATATGTGTATTGTATGTGTATATGATAATATTAAGACGTGAACGAAAACTGAAGAAAGGTTAAATGAATCATGCACACAATACCAACCAACCAACCAACCAACCAACCAACCAACCAACCAACCAACCAACCAATCAACCAACCAACCAACCAACCAACCAACCAACCAACCAACCAACCAACCAACCAACCAACTAAACAAACAAACAAACTGGAACGAAAAGAAAAATAATTGTTTTTTTTTTCAAAAGAGGGAAACCGAATGCTTAGCAAAAGATACAGATGACTCAAGTAAGGTTCTTGATTATATGAGGCTTATCAATGAACAAGAAGCTCGTTTTCAAGAGAAGTTCTCTCTCTGTAATCCAAAGGTCGACTACTTTAAGCTGACGGAACTCCTTGAGAAATCAGGTATATTGGTTCGAAATTGGTTTATATTATAAGCACTGGATCTACTAGTTTAGTGTTTGGGGATGGGTGGGTGCAGACCCATAGACATGGTGGATGGATTAGGAAAAAAGACGAACGAATGGATGATGGATGGAAATGCACAAAGTCGAATTGATATAAGAAAGCCAATTTTCTTATCTCATTATCATTTTTTCTCGTCACAAGCCTTAGACGGGAAAACTGCTAAAATTATAAAGCATTTTAATTTTTTTTATAATGAAAAATTATTTTCAGTAAAACTCTAAGTTCATCTGGCCAAATGTTAAAAGTTTTTACATCTAGAGCAATTTATTTTGTTATATACCAACTGTCAAAGTCCTTTTTTCTCGTGCTGTGATTGAGCGAGAGCGTATCACGTGAACGTGAACAAGTTTTGATGTTTTCCTGGGCAACGGGCAACAATATGTTATGGACCGGTAATAACAAGACCAGAAGTTGATTGAGCTTTGAAGGCGCGTTTTTGGCCCGGGGGGGACTCCCTTATAAAAGGGGGGTCCTCGTCGTCCCTTTTGGGGTTGAAATCAGTATTTTGGTCCCGCTTAGGGTGATAATGACGAGAATTCCCACCAACTGAGTTTTGTGGTCCCTTTTAGGGTATAAGATCAACAACAATGCTTCTTTTCAAAGATTGATTGAAAATGATACATTATTGATTGGTCCCTCTTAGGGGTGAAATTTCATCACTGCCACGCCCATCATCTCACAATACAGGTCCCTTTTAGGGGTCATTTTCAGAATTTCCGACGAGGACCCCCGCCCCCTTTTATAATGGAGTCCCCCCCCTCGGGGGGGGGGGGGGGGAGGGGGGTGGCAGCGCGTGTTTGCAAAATCAAGTCATTCAGAAAAGAGGCAAAACTGTGTTTAGTGTCCAACTATGAAGACGAATTTACAGAATTTATTCCGAGAAAAACATTGATTATCAACCAGGAATGCCACCAATGAATTGCAAAAGGGTTTCAACAATTCGTCGAAAAACTTTGTGGCTAAAGAAAGACCAGTTTGTTGACAAGTTTTGAGCGAAACTTGAATAAAGATATTTATTGTAGCGACGTTTTGCTTGTTCTTTGACAGTTGGTATATAACAACACTTATTTACTCGGCTTCGCCTTGGGAAAGCAGTATGTTTGTGGTCTTTGAATTGTGTACGTTTCCCTCAGTCCCAGTAAATAAGTGTTAAATATACCTAAGAAGCTCTATCTATTACTATGAAAAATAATGTTCGATTCTGGATTCGCTAGGCCATTGAAGTTTTAGTTTCAAAAAACGATGTTCTATTATTTGTCGCTTATCATGTTTTCGTTTATTACTATTTACAGGCACGAGACAAGATCCAGAATTCAATCCATTTCTTATTGGTAAGATTGTATGATATTTTTTTTTTAATCTATCCCATACATTTTTGATATTTCATAACTGCACTTCTAATTCCAGAATCCTATTCGGTAGTTTCTTTTGGAATGTTTGCTTTCACTTTTAGTTTTATTTAAGGAATATAAAACGCGCGCGCATGTCTCTGTACTGTGATATAAACACGATGGAAGATGTAGAACAAGATTAAAGCAAGCTTAGGAACACGAGGCATACATGGCCGAGCTCGACGTTTTTTGAGCGAGCCATGTCTCTGTCCTCTAATATAAACATGGTAGCCAGCCAATCAGCGCGCGCGTTATATCTCAAATATTTTATAATTAGTGATATACGCCCAAGCGTGATGACTTTTTGACCCCCCTCTCTACACCAGAATCCTTTTTGAGTAGCTTTTGTTCTCTAATTAATACTATTTCGACGGAATTAAACATTTGAATATGAAAGGTCATGAAAAAGATTCTGGTGTACAGACGGATCAAAACGTCATCACGCTGGGGGGCTTAGTGTTTATACCGTTTTGAATGTAAAAAGAAATTTCGATAAGGGTTGTAGTAGGTTAGGTATAAATAAAGAGTCTGTTTCGTTCTAGATGGTGATGACCCAAAAGAGTGTGCTGTAAAAGTGTACACGACTATTGTGGAAAAATTCTATAATGACCTGTTCCAGAAAAAACCCGTGTGCGAGGCCATTCCAGAAATAAGGTCGTTCTTCAAAAATGAAGTCGAAAAATCGAATTGCAAGGCAAAAATCCTTGAGAAATACACCGTAATCGCCTTGGGATTTTATGACGTTCTCAAAAAAGCTGAATGTGGAATGTAAAAGCCCCCATCAATTAGAATATAGTTGATAAGTTAATAAACCGGTAAATTCATAAACAACGGTAAAACAATGGGGGACATTATCTGTTTCATGATACCAATAAATATGTAATCAAAACTACTCTGGTGAATGATCATGATCATCCTCGTCATTAACAATATTATTAACAAATATCAACGACACAGGGGCGGATCCAGAATTTAAAAGTGGGGGAGGGGGGCGGTTCATAAAAATATAAGTTCTTTAAGTTAATGGCCTCGTCCATCCTCCTCCTCGATCGGGCGTATTTCCATGAAACGCTTGATGTATTCTGAACTGGATAGTATGGCCATGGCCATTCATAGCGATCACAGCTAAATCTGCCATTCTATATGGATAATGACCGTTTCTGCCTCTGTGCTACCAATTGACAGAACTGCTACAATCTTTTATTTAAAAAAATAGCTCCCTGATGTTTAATTTGGGAACAAAATTTCATCTGCATGCTTGCAAGAAGGGTTGTAACGGCAACCGAAGGTAATGGCGTTGACTTCTTCTTCCAGAGGCTCTGCCAGCGTTCAGTTCATGCACTTTCAAAATAAAGCTGTTGGCATTGGCAGTAGATGCCCCCCACTGATTCAACAGAACCTGAGGGTACTCCACTGACTCTTTGTTTTTATTTACGATAACTTCAGGGATAAGAGCGCAAAGTTCATATTGAGCTCTCTTTTCTTCACTAAATCTACTCCTTAGCTGTACTGATTTTATCGTATCACTCTAATATATTTTGTCAGCCGAATTCCAAACGTTTTCGCTTTTTTCTGACTAGGATTCAGGTAAATAATCGTCATCTAGCGGCATGAACGTCAACAACAACAGAATTGAATAATTGCTGACTAAATGAGCGTTTCCACGTTTTGGAATGAGAATAAGGATTGATCATTAACTCGGTTTCATGACTGAAGTTTGGTTCCGACAAAATCCCGATGAAAGAACACCATCGAGATTAAAAGAGCCAGTTTTTGGGAGTGGGTCATGCATTTTTTCGCACGTGCGCACTCAATAAAATAATTTTAGAATGACTTTCATCCGGTCTATTGTGCACGTAAGCAGATCGTTTTTCCTTCTAAAATAAATTGTCTATAAAGAATTCAACTGAAAGGAGGGGCACCGGTCCCCCATGCCCCCTGGATCCGCCACTGCTAGCCACCCCTTCACCACCCCTGGATCCGCCCCTGTGACAACAACAAAAACATCAACAACGACGACAGCATAAACAACAACATCGATGATGACAATATTAACGACAAACAACAACAACAACGACGACGACAATAACAACAATACAAAACAACACACAGATCAGGCTTGACTCAGTATACATTCTATACATGGGGTTTGGGACGTCTCTAGGCAAACAACCGTTTTGTGACCTCACAACCTCCATAAATATGTGAAAAAAAAAAGGTGGTCCAAAAGGTAAGGGCGCGTAAAACATCCGAATTTTGACTGTCATACGGTGTAGCAACCTGAAAGAAAGATGTTGGGAATAAATCATACCACCTCCCACTGAACTCAGAACAAGAGAGCAAAATGATCAGATATGTTGAATCATTAAATCGCCAACAGAGGCTGATTTGTGCAAGGAACCTAGGAATTTACAACGGAATACCCATACACTTAGGATGGAGGACAACAAAGGTACAGGTATTTGGTCGACAAAACACAGACGTCGAATAAAGTGAATTTTACTGACAAATGACCGAGTACACAGTACCGAAACACGACCATCTCACCGTTTCGCCAACTTACGGCTAGGATCAGTATGCCGACACACGGCCATATTAGGGACCTTACGCAACTACGACGGCGACGTCAGTGAAGACGGGACGCCAAAAAAGATTAAAGAACAATCGATAACGCTATTTCTTTCGCTTGTTCATTTTCATGTGACATTCAGACTTAGAATCTCGGAATAAATGAAAATGAAAGATCAGTTTTCTGTGCGAACGAAAAATAAACTGATTTACTTCTACAAGTTGCCGTTCTCGGTAGAGCGTGAAATCTGGACTTTTCACGTTGTAGTTTTGAAGAGTACGGTCGATATCTTTGCAGTTCTACACATTTGCACATGCATTTATTGTATTTTATAATTAAAGACATTGTTTTATGCCGTCGTCGTCCACGTTGCCGTCGTGGTTGCGTAAGGTCCCTATTTACTATGCCGACACACGGCCATATGTACACTATGCTGACACACGGCCATATTTACTATGCGACACACGGCCATATTCACTATGCCGACACACGGCCATATTTACTATGCCGACATACGGCCATATTTACTATGCCGACATACGGCCATATTCACTATGCCGACACACGGCCATATTCACTATGCCGACACACGGCCATATTCACTATGCCGACACATGGCCATATTAATTCACTATGCCGACACACTACCATATTTACTATGCCGACACAGGGCCATACTTACTATACCGACACACGGCCAAATCACTATGCCGACACATGGTCTCGTATTCCTTAGGCCGACACACAACTTCTCTGTCGGGGAGATTTCTACCAACTATTCCGACATACAGACAAAATCACTTTTCGATGGTTAGAAAAAGGAATTCATGTGCTTACACGCAGCTATGCTGAGATAGATGTACTGTGAAAACACGTGACCCGCGGAATTTTGCGGAGTCGTGGCACGTAGCCACTCGACGAACTGATATAGGCGGCTAATTAATTTACCGTTAACCAAACATCTTATCCGCAATTTGCAAGGATTGCACGAGCACGTGCATAAGATAAACTATATAAATGAAACAAATTGAATAAATAAGAAAGCATGCTAGAAAAAAAAAATAAGGCTAACACTTACTAGAGATGACCAGGACTAAAAAAGCGAAAAGATGAGGGAATGCCATTTTAAAAATAACTAAATGAAGCAAGGCGCGAGCATAAAGTAAACGAATCCAACATATTTATCAAGACAAATCCCAAGGGAAGGGATGACGCTCTGAATGCAAATTCACTGAACTAAACTTTGCAAAGAGCGCGAATATTAGGAACAAGGATGGCACAGTTGGTTAGTGCGCGGCCTTCGGTGCGAGAGGTCCCGAGTTCGATCCCCAGCCAGACCTCACATCCTTATCCTTGCACCGTCGACCTCAGGTTTGTCAGTTGAATTACTGTTACGAGTTATCGACGTTGAATATGGTCGCTTTACTTTACTTTTACTTTACTTTAATATGAATAAAATAGGCTGAGACGAAAACAGCAAACTTATGGAAGCGCTGCTAAGGCAAACCAGGAGCCAAAAACAACGTTAAATACTAAAGAGATACATGCAATAGAAATCGAGAGAAAACACAAAGAAACGAATTACAAGGAAGAAGTACCTGATGTAGTCGTACAGTATTTTTACTCATGCAAGCACTGCTTCTATTGTTACCACACCGACTGGTTCTTAGTGTCGCTTTCTGATTTCGTTGAGGCAAAGGAGTGATCGAGCTAAGTTCTTGAAGAGTTGAGTGGTAGCTAGTTTGCTTCGGCGACACCAGGAAAAAACAAGAGAAGAAATTTTTAGAGAGGCCTTGATGGAGACTTTGTCGAAATGCCCCGAAAGACATGGAGAGAATTAATTCTTATATGGGCCAATTAGAAGCGTGGTAATGCAGAAAATCGAATATTCTAAGCAAGCATTCCCGTGGGAAATAACGCTCAATACTCATATGATCACGCGTGGTGCGAATTGGCGGAGTGTTTTAAGGCGCAGTTACACTGTGCAATTTTATCAGCAACTTGTCTCGCAACGGCGTTGCAAAACAAGTTGCTGAGAAAATTATGGCTCTGTTACACTGTGCAATTTCCCCCAGCAACCTGCAATATTTTTGGCCGAGGCAAGCTGGGAGCGAGATTCAAGATGGCGAAATGAGAAATTGCGCATGCGCACATAGAAAACGTGCCTCAAAAATTGCGAGGAAAGCTGCTGGAGCGGTGATACACTGTGCAATGGCATTGCAAGTTGCTGCAATGCGTTGCGAAAAGTAGACCTGAGTTCTATGCTTCGTGCAAAGCTACGCGCAACAAATTAAAAAAAAAAAAAAAAAAAAAAAGCGAGACAAATGCAACACCTGTTACACTGTGCAATCCTCCAGCAACTTGTTTCGCAACGCCGTTGCGAGACAAGTTGCTGAGAAAATTACAGTGTAACAGCGCCTTTAGTATTGAAAATAGAAGAATAAAACCGCGGAGAAAGTAGTAGTTATAACACCTTTATTAAACTTAAATTTAGGGTAATCCCTTCATGTACAGACTGATATCAATAGGAGCCATGGCCAAAAAAACAACAACAACAACAACAACAACAACAACAACAACAACAACAAAACAAACAAACAAACAAACAAACAAACAAAAACAACCAAACAAAAACTCTTGCATAATAGAGAACAGCACAAACTCAACTCAGGGGCAGCTCGATAGAATTTTGTAGTACCACTGTCGTTAATAACGGCTTTTTCGTCGATTTCGTCTGTATTCGCAATGGATAAACTTTAGTTGATGTTGTATGTCATTTTGTTTTTGTATTTGACGCATGGTTAATCAAAATAATGGTCTGTTGGTCCTCTCTTTTTGCCGTACGCTCTCCTTTACCTACCTTAAATTTTCTTTTTGCCGTAAGCTCTTCTTCACCTTAAGCTTTCTTTTTGCCGTAAGCTCTTCTTCACCTTAAGCTTTCTTTTTGTCGTAAGCTCTTCTTCACCTTAAGCTCAGTTCTTTCTGCCGTAAGCTCTTCTTCACCTTAAGCTTACTTTTTGCCGTAAGCTTTTCTTCACCTTAAGCTTTCTTTTTGTCGTAAGCTCTTCTTCACCTTAAGCTCACTTCTTTCTGCCGTAAGCTCTTCTTCACCTTAAGCTTACTCTTTGCCGTAACCTTTTCTTCACCTTAAGCTTTCTTTTTGCCTAAGCTCCTCTTCACCTTAAGCTCAGTTCTTTCTGCCGTAAGCTCTTCTTCACCTTAAGCTTACTTTTTGCCGTAAGCTCTTCTTCACCTTAAGCTTACTTTTTGCCGTAAGCTCTTCTTCACCTTAAGCTTTCTTTTTGCTGTAAACTCTTCTTCACCGTAAGCTTTCTTTTTGCCATAAGCTCTTCTTCACCTTAAGCCTTTTCTTTTTGCTATAAGCTCTTCTTCACTGTAAGCTTTTTCTTTTTGCCGTAAGCTCTTCTTCACCTTAAGCTTTCTTTTTGCCATAAGCTCTTCTTCACCTAAGCTTTTCTTTTTGCTGTAAGCTCTTCTTCACCTTTTGGTTTTGGTATTGAACAGTGTTTAAAAGTTGTTCTTCAACGTTTTTGTGTCACGACTAAATAGCGGGAATTAGCTAAAATAATCGTACATATTTACTACGAGAAACTCATTTCTTATAATGGCTTTTATTTCAAGAAACAGAACGTTAACTACACAGGATCATCTAAGGTGAATTAAAGTAATCTCTTCGCATGTTGCGTGCATTATTTTGCCCCGCACTTTTGAGGATAAGAGAGGAAGGGATATAAGGATTAGGAAGGTAAAGTGAAGAGCGCTGAAGAAGACGGGAACTTCAAAATGATGTTCAGAATTGATGCTGCTGATCATGATAATGATGAGCGATGGATGATGATGATGATGATTAAAGCATAACACAACTCTTCTTTGTCGTGAACAACTGGAGCTAACTGGAACAACCGCAAGCGAGTTCAAATAGAAGAACTGACAAATTATGGTCTGACTTGATGCCTACTTTCCCTCTGGTCCCCGTTGACAAAGCGTGCATAACTTACGAATACTTGTTAATCTAAAGGCAGTGTTACACGAGACGATTTTTAACGACGATTTTCAGCGCAACGGCGTTGCGTTAAAAATCTTTCTCCTGTAACATGACACTTGGAACGATTTTCCCTGCAATTGCGTTGCGAGTTTTTGAAGAGTCAGAAACTCACAACGCAAAATATTGCAAGTTGTTGCAACGTTGTGCGGTAAATCGTCGTTAAAAATCGTCTCGTGTAACACCGCCTTAAAATGTCACCGATTTTTCGACAACTTAGAATATTTTAGTCTTTTTCAAATGCCAGTAGCTATTTGTCGAGTTTATTTTTGTGGAAATCTCCTCTACTTAACCGTAAAGATGTTCGTTGCATACGAATATACGCGTAACTCGTAAGTCACACACACTTTGTGAAACGGCAGCCCTGAGATGACTCTTAGTAGAATGTATACCTTCCCATTTCTTGTTACTAGATGTTAATACTAACGTTACTAGAAAGGAATGAAATGAAATAATAATGGAAATGAAATAAAAATGACAGTTGCGGTGATCAGAAACTGATAACGATGCTGGTAACATCTTACAGCGAGAAGGGATATTTGGTGCTGACTTAATTCTAGTGTGTTTATCCTGGGTATGCTGTTTGTATGCTGTTTCCTTTAAAATATTGCAAACATCCTATGTTACAAATTTCAATCAATAATAATATCAATAATAACAATAATTAAACTAGCATTATTTACAAATAGTTCTATACAGCTGTGCTTTCTTTCTCTGAAAAGCAAACAAACAAAAAGCATCAATATAAACATATCATAGAAATAGTGTGAAATAAGTTCGTAAAAAAATCCAAGCCTTCAGACGGGTTTGAACTCACGACCTTCTGCAACAGTACCGGTCACACGCTCTGTCATGTTCCTAAAATAATGTACATGGGCAAATTGCAAGACAAAAGACAACCTCTCTTGATTATGGTGCTAACTACATCAGATGATGGTGACACAGTATATCGAGTAATTATAGAATATATTACTCCAGACTTGTCTGTGCATCTGTACTTCTATTAGACGTACTTGGAAACTAGCAAGTGAACTAGTTAGTTTTGGCTACATCTGTGTATGAAGATGCAATAGGATGGAAATCTGTACTGAATGAAAAGACAGTACTTACACTACATTTTCATTACATTCCCTAACAGATGCACAGATGATATCGAAATATGGACAAGAACACAAAAGTTTGATCTGACTTTTGTTCTCACCAGCATCTGTACATGTATCAGAGTACAGATCTATACAAGAAAAAATGGGATGAAAAATATCAACCAATATCATTTCTATAATTACCATATTCCTGTAAATCCGTTGGTCCCCATATTTTCACTGTACCATCATCAGCTAGCCGATGCAAGCATACTTGGTATTGAAGGATTCCAACTAACACAGTTAACAGTTCTAGAATGACCTTTTAATATCGCTATTGGTTCTTCCATTTTGATATGCCATATATATAAATTGTGATCTGAAAGTGCAGAAATTTTGTGTTAACAACTTCTATTGATTGATTGCTGATAGCTGTGTCATTGATAGCCTGCATAGTGCCTCCCTCCCCTTTGCAAAAGGCCCCTATGGGCTATGTCAATGAGTATAAACACCAAAAGTTGATTACTGCAGCATGGTTTAAGGTGATTCCTCTGTTTTGCACCGCGCACGTCTACCGCGCACGTTCAAAAAGCACAGAACTACGATTTTGTCAGCATTGTCATTCAAATTATGACTAAAAATGCTTAAAAACACAATTTGAAACATTTGTACAATTTTTGCTGCGATCAATAGGGAGTTTTGTAAAATGACAAACATTTGAATAAACATAAAAAAATGACCTAATTGACTTTTTGATGGAAGTCCTTAGATTAATTTTTCCAGCATAGGGAAGTTAATTATACCATTTTATACCATTGAAAAAATATCATCAAAAAAGTCACTTAGGTCGTTTTCACATGAAACCCTTCATTATTATTGTTAATGATACAAAATCCAAGTTACTATACCTTCACTACCACTAGCTAAAAATACTTGATTGACACCACCAAAACATGAATGTATTGTATAGAAGCCTTGTGTAAGACCTTGATACTTGCGTTCTAATACTTTATCTTTTAAGCCCCATAGATGAAGACCCTGCAATAAAATTTACAAATCAGTGTTTGCTCAGAGCGCAGGCCTGTCTTCTTTAGAATTTCATATATGCAAAGACGCAAAGTAGAAAGCAGAGCTCTTTCTTAACTTTTATCCTCCTTGCAATGTAGTACAAGTCCTTGGAATCGATGGTATGATCTCTTATGTAATCACTCATCAGGTCTAAGCAGTATTCATGAAAGAAATGTTGAATGTTCCCAACCACAATTGCTGCCACGGAACCCCTCTACTATTCAATATATAACTAATGGTACTTACTTGTGAGGCTACATTTAAAAGACAATGGTTACCATCATCTGCTACTGTGAATGACATGATAGGGTGATCCTCTTGCAGTCTACAGTAAGAATGAAATTGTAGGTTAATATAAAAAGAGGACTTTTTTATTCACATTTTAGTTGACTCAGATCAGCTAAGAAGAACTGGCTAATTGAGAGACTGTTCTACTCAAGCACTTCAAATTAAGGGATGCCTCTTGATTCGATCTGGTTGTGTTACCCCTGAATATTACAGTGAAGGACAATCACACAAACGTTCATATTGACCAGTGTTTGCACTTTACATTAGATGGATGTCAATCATAGTCTACTCTTGTAAATTATTCTTTACTACAAAATTTCGAAAGAAACTAGGTAACGATGACTGACGTCCATCTATTATAAGATACAATGCAAACTACAGCTGCTGAAGTTGTAAATGGTCACAATTAATTCATCACAATCTGTGGTAATAAAAAACTGTAATTACACCAGTTCAATTGCAACAAGTGAACAAGGATTTAAAAAGTAGCTGGAGAGTTCCATAGGAGGGGCAAAGCGTTTATAAGGCAACTGCCAAATTTCGTAAGTAACTGACGATTTCACTATAACTGGCGATCTTGGCTGGCTGTTGGCTTCTATTGAGAACCCTGAATTGAAGGGGTGCAATTGAAAATGACCTATTTTAAAGTGATATTTTTTGAAAATCACCGAACATTGACATTTGGCTTCTAAAGAAAGAAAGATTATTTTGATACCAATTTGGATCACTTGAGTTAACTTCATCAGCCTTAGTACAGGGCTACTACAGGTTGAATCTATTTGTGAAGTTCAAAACTCACATTGTACTATCATGAAGATCTTCGAAATTATAAGAACGTAATCTCTTTTGCGTGTCTGCTGCCAGGACAGTCTTGCCATCATCTTGACAGTGAAGAGCATTAATCCTAACTCCTTCCCACGAGTCTAATACATTCCCATCAAGGTCCTAAACAACAACAAAGGTAGTTTGTCTAAGTCAAGATTAATGGAATGTACATGAAAATGGCCTAAGTGACATTATGAGGTGTTGGGTTTCCTGTGTTATTGTTATACTTTGTAATGTTGTATATATTCTATTATTATATACACAGTTGGAGAATAAAGGCACGTTGAAACATCTCCATGCACTTTTATCTAACTTCACATGAGATGCAGGTACTAATATTTTAGCATATTTGGGGAAGTCCAATGATGTCATTTTTTAGACCATTATTTTTTTAAGATTAGCTAAAAAATCAGCATCAGAGTAACTCCAAATTCTAAATGCTTATTGGAGCACATACTCTTTGCATGCATGTTAAATAATGACACTACATTTAATTTTTGTAAGCTGTGACCATGTCAGTGCCATGATGTCTAGGAAAACATTCAAAAATTCCTGCCATAATTACAATGTATGCCATGCTGTGACTGTACCAGTTTCACAGTCATACGGTATAAAATCTGCTCTGGTATGCAAATACAGTACAATACAAGTAGTCAAAGTTTTGAGCTTTGCACTGTCTTGCAAATTCCATTTCTATACAGTATAATAATAGTCATCAGCTTAAACGTGCAACAGATATGAAGGGTCAATATCATAATCAAGATTTTGCTGGTTACGTACAGGAAAAAATGTCAATTCCCAGCTTGGGTCAAACATGGCGCTTCCCTGGGGCTAACCACGGAATCCCTGGGAATCTGTTCTATTTTTACAAGTTTGGGTATTACAGATTTCTCATTAAGTAAAATAGACTGGATTTCCAGTTTAGACCCAGGGAAACCCCAAGTTGGGAATTGATATTTTTTCCAAATTTACACTTACACATTGATAAAATTGTCCCCTCGTTCCTCCAGTATAAAATCTTTTACCATCAGGGTTCCATGCGCAGCAAGTTAGACTATCATCTGGTGATTGGCTCATTCGACATTTTAAATCTCCAGTCTAGATGATAAAACAGCTTAAGTTCAGAAGGCATTATTCATTGGTTACACCCTCTTGAATGTGAAGATAATCTGCCACCTTGTAACATACATAACAAATCACATAATATCATAGAGCAATACAGTCCCCTTACAATGCTAATGTGACATTATAAATTATTTCATTTATCAGGAAAACTGAATTCGCTAACAAAATAATTCATCACATCGATATTAATAAAATTGCAGAGTTTTGTAAAGATTGCCGTTAAACTGACGAGGTTATGAATTTTTGAAGCTTGATATTTTTGTGGAATTTTTTTAAAGAAATGTATGTGTTTAGCATGATAACGAGGCCTGTCGGCATGTGATGCTCATCCACCAAACATTTCTTTGTAAAAATGCTAAGTTTTAAAATTGATATCTTTTGTCAGTTTAAGAGCAATCTTCCCAAAACTTTGCAATTTTACTAAATAAATATCAATGTGACGCAGTTTGATAGTGAATTATTTTTTCAATAATTCAAATAATTTATAGTGTCAGGCTTGCATGATACGGGTCTATAGCTGGTTATAAAACTTACTTCTATATTCCATATCCATAGTTCGGCACAATCCTCTGGACCACAAGCTATTAGATACGTATCATCTGGACTCCATGCTAAAAATGCTACACCATATGAATGACCTTCAAATGTTTTGGACACTTTAGGCTCTTTCCCCTGAAAAACAAAACACTGTTAGTGGATTACTGGATTGCATGGAGTTATTGTAAGTTAGTAATGATTGTGATGATCATCATACATCAGTATCAACATCATAATCATATCTGCTCTTGAAAAGCGAAAAGCATCCTTAGGTACATAGTGTAAACAAACCGAACCCAGTCAAACTCAGTAACTTGAAAAAAATACGATTTTGTTGTTAAATATAATGCCAAATTTGAAATAAAATATACGGAAGCTGATGTGGTTGGTAAGGCAATGGTAAGGTAACGGTAAGGTGACGGTAAGTGGTTGATGAACCGAATTACCGACCACTTACCGTACGGTGCAGATTGTTCATGATTAACGTGATTACCATGAATACTATTATTTTTTGTCATTAAAATTATTATGACTTTCATTGTAATTATAGACCCTTGTCACGCAAGCATGACATATAAATTATTTGATTTATCGGAAAAGAAGTTTACTATAAAATTGGTCACAATGATTATAGTAAAATTGCAAAGTTTCATAAAGATTGGCCTCCAACTGACGAAGAAATGAATTTTTGAAAGTAAGCATTTTTACAAAGAAATGTACTGTGGACGTGCATCGCATGCACGCCCAGCCTCGTTATCAGGCTAGACACATACATTTCTTTGCAAAAATTTTCACCAAATGCTTACATTTAAAAATTCATATCTTCGTCAGTTTAAGGGCAATCTTTACGAAACTTTGCAACTTTACTATTTTCAATGTGACAAATTTGATAGTAAACTCCTTTTCCCGATAAATCAAATATTCTATTATGTCACGCTAGGGTGATAAGGGTCTATTACTGATTTACATGGCTATAGCATATGTTGTGACGCTAATTAGTTTTGTCTGTATACATTTCTGGCATTGGCATTCGTAACCAATTTAAAGAATAAAAACAATCAGGGTATTAATTGAGTAATTTGGAGTACGTTGTGTTTGGTCACAACACACTTGCTAATCATCCAAGCTGCATGAATACACAAGAGCTCTATACTTAAGCCTATTTATCATTCTTGAATTTTCTAACCACATAAACAAATATATTTATAATGGTAACAGGACTGAGTGGAGTCCAAGTCTGTAATGACTAATCATATGAGGAATAAACAAAATTGGATGACCATGTCGCAGGAGTTCCAATTTGATTATTCCTCGTATGATTACAGTGGTAAATTACTGGTAGCAATTGTTACTTACTGTCATGTCCCATACTATAATGTTTCCATCTTTGGCCCCAGTAGCTAATTTTTTTCCATCATGAGAAAATTTGACAAACCAGACCTGTAAGAAAAAGATTATGTTAATAATACAGTCCTTAAACACAAGTTACATCCAAATAAACACAAATACAGTCCATGTACAAGTAATATAAGCAAAACAAAGTACCCCAGCCTGTAACTCAACTCTCGCACACATACATGTATATTTTCTTCAAAACTCAATGTGCTAAATGCACAATCATGTACTTTTACTAGAAATGCCAAGCTGCCATTTTTCTTTTTCTTTATCGTAATCTTAAAATCAGTACATTATAGTTGTCTTAATAAGATGCAAGGGTCCTAACTGCCTAACTGTAAGACTTCTGTACAGTATTTCTGTCAGTAAATTGATTGACTGATCAAGACTATAGTTGGTAACTGGCTAGTCTTTAGAAGGATAACCCTGACGTGACCACAAAATGCAATGGCTTGTGCTTTCCAGCTCTTGAGTGTTCTCCCAATACCATGCATGTTTAGATCAAGCTATATAACATGGAAAACCATTTTGCATTATGTGCTCCATTTCACATTACATGTACAATGCATTTGAAGCTATCTTAGCTACAAAATTATTAGATCAAAATAAAGTTGAAACTTTCATTACCTCATCACAGTGATCTGTAAGTGTATGTTTTACTTCACAAGGGAATTCCTTTCTGAAAAATCATTAATTAATCATAATTAGTAATACCAAACAGGCAACAAGATGGCACTTATTTTACAAAACATAGATAGGCCTCTGTAGTTGGTCAAGTACATTATAAATGAGCAACAAACTGTACCAACTGCATTTGATAAACACCTTTGACAAACAAGGAACTGTCAAACACGGTTTGTTTGTTTTTCGACTTGTGAGTACACACATTCAAAAAATGTTGATTTACTTGATATTTATGTTAGGTACAGCAGTGCTGTAATCGTGACTATCATAAGACCTGATGAAGGTTTACAAAATGTATGGCATGGATTGTTATTGACAGTTAATATGTAAATTAATAATAATTTATTATAAAATGCTAAAACAAACCTTGTGCATAGATGATCAGTTAGAAGAGAAAAGGAACAAAGATCTGGTTCTGTTAGAGTGTTGTGGTAAGGACACTTTTCTTTTTGTAGTTCTACAGCTTGAGATAATAATGTGTTGAGTCTGTGTGGAGGTAGCATTATGGATGCTGGTAGAAAAGCTGGAACAAATGAGGATGCAGAGTTAA
Organism: Telmatactis stephensoni; assembly: GCA_029948255.1. Classification (NCBI taxonomy): domain Eukaryota; kingdom Metazoa; phylum Cnidaria; class Anthozoa; order Actiniaria; family Isophelliidae; genus Telmatactis; species Telmatactis stephensoni. Next base: position 104,262 of record JALIZF010001218.1, read on the forward strand.
TCTATAAAGCTGATAAACAGTCAAAATATGAGTTCATTATAGGATGCATTAGTAATTATGAATACATAAAATGGCTACTAACAATAAGTTTTACATTTACTTAGCTCCGTTTACACAACAACCTTTTTATGGCATGCAGGCCAGTTACTTTTGGCATAGAACCCATAATCTGAGTGAGCAGAAAATTTGTTGGCCTGATAGGTGTGCCCTAGCCAAAATAATCAGTCTGCATGCCAAAATTTAGGGGGTGCCAATAATGCTATAAAAGGTTGTCATACATTTAATTCAGGCTTTTGTCTGAATAGTCCCCCCATCTACACTGTACAAGATCAAAATCCCTTCCCCATATGCTCTCTTCAAGAGTCCAGTAAGGAATTAGTAAGTAAACTGAATTCTTGATCCATTCCCAGGAGATTGAATTGAACAAAAGAAATGGCGGCCATATGCTGGTGGACTTGACAAAAGAAAACCACTATAGCCATGACTGGTGGACCTTTTGTCCAATTCACTCTCCTGGGAATGGTTGCAAACCAAGAATACACAAAATGTCTACCATAAGTTTTACTGGATAGACTCCACCATTCCAACATTTAAAACCTTCCCCCTCCCCCTTGTTCAGGGGATTATAACCTGACATAATAAACTATCTTCCATTAGAAGACACTATGAACTAAAAAAGGTCGTCCATGTAGTATTAATAATGAATTCTTGAATGTGCATGTGATTTTGAAAACATTCATACCACCCCACGAAAGCTAAGAAATTATAGACCAGTTTCCATTTTTTACATTCCTCTTGTTACTGCATTACTGCAAAACCTGGTATTTTTTTTGTGTAATTCAAGAGAGAGGAAAGTGAAATATAGTTTACTGAGTATGGATAATAAATACTTGATAAATAAAAGATTTAACTAAAGTTATTAATCATACTTTTGTTTTACTTGGTGCGAAAGTTTGTTTATAAAATGATACAAATAATCGGTGACATACAGTAGAATGTCTGAATGGAAACTAATCTATAAAGGAGGGGGTATGGACATTTTCTCAAACCACATAAGCCCCCATCCACCCCCACCCTCCCCCAAAGTAATAATGAACAAATTTATCATGCTAAACACTGACTATGTTCAACTGTATGTCAAGTGGAGATACACTGTGTATCAGTTGTGTGCCTCAAAATGATGAAGTTCTGTGATATGGTTTTCACAGTGATACCATATGAATAATACAAGGTATTATGGATGTCATCAGCGCATTTGATTATATATTTAGCGCATTTGATTATATTTATAGAAAATGGCGCTATATAAATATTAAATATTATTATTATTATTATGTCCTGATTGCAGCAATGGTGAAAGCACTACATACATGTAAATTATTATCCAGAGGATAACTTGTAAATCTATTGGATAACACCATCATATTATCCATTGGACAAGGACTAAATATTCATTGGATAAGTCAACAGTTTAGGCATCAGCTGCATAGTAACCTAAACTGAATGTTATGTAATGTACTATTCTTTGTGTCACAACTACATTGTAGGCCTGCTATGCATTTGAGCTAAGTAAACATACACAAGCACACCAATCTAATTTTACTGGCAGAGTACATTTAGCCCAGATTCAATATTGGGCTGGTTGTTCAAGGGTGATTAGAGATAATCCTGGGTTAAAATCAATCATGGTTTTCAAAAGACTGATAGTCATGGGTTAGCACTTATCATCTTCAAATTTGGAACAACTGGGCCTTGGTCAATATTATTTCATTTTGTATTAAAAATAAATATATTAAGTTACATAAAAATCAGTTAAAATGTATGCCCAAACAAGTTTTGGACCATATCAAGATAATGTAGACCTGATAACATCTTTAAAGGTTGTGAATTATAAATCATGGCATATATCCAACCACTTACTATAGAACTATGCTCCTGCCTGGACATGTACAGAAAGATATTTTACCGGTATTTGTCTAAAACACTTCACTAGTCCATACTTACATTGTAGTCTATCCATTAATTTTTGTCTAGATACTGGCCCTTTACCATTCCAGTTGGCTCGTTCATACAGCTCCTCAGAACTTGAACACATTATGAGCCTACAAAATACCAAGACTCACAATCAATTGATATTTTAATAGATCCCTGGTGGGTCACAGTCCAGAGGATGCACCTAGCTATTCTCAGGGGTTCATTAAGATCTTGGACATTTAGGGAATCTGGCTGTGATACCCAGCCAAGATTTATGTATATCTTTTATTATAAATATTGGTTTGAGTGGTTCAATTCAGCTGGGACAAGCCATCTTTACAGCCAGATAAATAAACCTTTCTCCAAAATGGCAGCCGGTCATTAGCATAATTGTTTATTCAACCTAAGACATATTAACAACCCCTAAAATACTAAAGAGTATGTCTCACTTAGTAACTACATGTATGCAAAAATTTAGAAAGTTCCCATGAAAATCCACAGAGATATGAATTTTTCAAATTGTGAAATTTTATAGAAAATGTATGGCTGGGGATATATATTAATGCTATATCCCCAGATATACATTTGTCTGTAAAATTAGCAAATTTCAAAAATTCATATCTCTGCAAATTTCCATTGGAACTTTCTAAATTTTTTGCATAGTTACTAAGTAGACATACTCTTTAGTATTTCAGGGATCATTACGTCTCAAGTGAAAAATAATTTTTGTTTGCCATTTTGGGGAAAGGTCTATTTGCCTCGTGTCTGGCCCTTATTGAATCCATTTTCTTCTCCTGAGAGATAAATGTTGTTGTCCATAGTATGTCACTGCTACTTAGGAAATATTAGCAATAGGGCCTGCTGATTGGTGAGACTTTAAAATGATGAGATTTACATGTAAACAAATAAATATAGGATGAATAGTTGAAAATTATAAATAATGGTATGTGATAACGGTAATATTGACTGTCTGTTGTTAAGTTATTTTATTAGGACTTTATTTTTAATGTGGAAAAAGTCCTAGGGCAAATAGACAAACCACAGGTCTGATTTTTTCACAGGAATCAATGATCAAATAACAGATAAAACCAATTTCACCTTAAAGATTGGTGATGTATTTGAGGCTACTTGTAAGAAGTCAATAATGTTTTTACACTCTTGATGATAAAGTGATTATATAACTACTTCAAATGGTAAATTGGATATTTTTGAACCAGTCATGGAAGGAGTCCAGTTCAACAATAGTATTTTTGGAGTATCACCGAGATTAATTGGTCAGTCTAACAGTAGTCCATAGGAGATTCCAACAGGAAAATTCACATACTGAAGAAGAAAAAAATCAATAGCTTGCAGACACCACATAGTGTTTATACACCATAGGCTTCTATTGACAGATCTTAAACAGACAAGAAATATTAGTCTGCTTTTTAAGTTTTGGGCTATACTAAAAACAGTTTCATTAACTATCGCTTTCATCAAAAAATCATTTAGGTTAGCAATTTTTTTTGGTAAAGAATAGAGGTCTACAAGCAAGTGAACTACTAACAGTACGTTGTAGTTTGGGTTGCGTCAGATCAGCAAAAAAATACAGCTACAATGGATGAATGGAAATCTGTAACACTGTATAAAAAGAGAATACTTTCTGACATTTCGAGCCTGGGTCCTTCGTTGCTTTTATTCTAATGAAGTGCCTATGCTCAAAACATCAGTAAGTATTCTCTTTTTATGACTACAGATTTCAATTCATTCAGGGGGATTTAGGGAAGAATTGATTGTTTCATAGCATACTCAGACATTTTGTCCAGACAAGAAGGCTTCAAACAAATACTAACATTTACTGTATCAGTGACGAGGTATATTTGAATGGTAACTAAGTTTTCCCCAAATTAAACAAGCTGCTGGTTGTCATATATTTCAAGAGCAATAATATATGCACATCTACTATTAACAATTGAAGAGGCACCTATAAAAACAGCTTAAGTGATGATTTTACTCAAATGGTCTAAAATGGTTTATAAGTACTTTCTCATCCCAAAATATCAATACCAGGGTCTGGTTGTTCAAAAAATGATTATAAGTGTTAACCCAGGATTAAAACTAAAGAAAACCATTCATTTTAACCCATCATTAGCACTTAACATCCTTTAAACAACTGGGCCCTTGACGTCAAAAAATAGGTTTCCCCAATTCTAAGTTTTGTGAAGGCAAAATGAGTTTTGTTTTTGAAATGAAGGAAACATTTTTACTTGTCTCTCAGAAGAACTATTCTTTTGGCTCCACAGAGATTTTCTATAAATGTTTTAAAAATGCTTTGGTTAATAATGATAAATTTTCCACAGTGGCTTCCTTGATGGCGGGTTTCAGAAGTTTTGATATATGTGTGTGTGTGAGAACACTATAGGAAATTAATATATATATATGGAACCAAGAGGTGTATTGCTGACAGTGATATGTAAATCTCAACCAGCAGGAAGGCTTTATAGGCAGGTCATTTCTAACCAATTTGATATCTACTTGTGAAAAGATATTAACATTTCAAACATACAATCACTGTATTTATAGGTAGCAGATAACAGATGAATCTGCGTTGATTTAGAATTACAGCAGCAGTAGTAATACCATGTAATTTTTGCCTCATCTTTATGTACAGCAATCTTTAAATACTCTCTCTTATTTGTTATGTTTTGCACCAACTTTGTGGTTTTATGAAGAAAATCTGGCAAAGAATAGATTATAAAATGGCCCAGTAGTTATTGATGTATTTGAACTACAGCTGGATATATTATATTCATATTTTTAGTTCATATCTTACCCAGTAAGTTCATGTAGTCGTTGTCTGTTATATTTTAAAGGTGCTAATTCAGTTCTCAGGCAGTGAAGTGCTTCAATAGGACGATTATCTTCTAAATATTCCAAAAACTTTTGCTCCAGTAAACAAAATCTCATTTTCTAAAAAAAAAAACAAAATAACAATTTGAAAGTGAAATGGTGAAAAAATGAGAAGTTATTCAGATAAAAGAATCTATCCTACAATATTATCACATAGTTTATTACAATTAGGGATTTAAAATTAAAATGTATAATTGGTTAAAGGATAGAGACGCAAAACAAAACAAAACTGCAACGAATAATACAACAACCAAAAAAGATATTTAAAATTACATAAAGAAAAAAGTTATCCACTCACAGATATATCTTCTTTACTCTCAACGAGGATTTTCAATTCTTTGAGTATCCCATCAGCCTGAGTACAAAGAAATAGCTGGATAAGAATTTTTCTATAAGCTTAGACAAGATCAAACAAGCTTACAAATTATGTAGAACAAGACACAGAACAAGATGGTTGTTTTCCTGACCCTATTCCAATCACCAACCATTACACTTTGGCGAAATTTAGCAGCCGAAGGGTGCTCAAGTCTGCAACCTGATTCTCTCATTAGAGCTTCTACGGATTGACTATAAATAACAGAGGAAATAATACAAAGAAGTTGAGTCCCTTGGAAACTAAACGAAGCAAATATACACGTCAACAAAAGACGAAAAATTCCTCTTCAAGACATGAAGACTCACTCAAGTCCTAAGCCTTGGAGATACTGGCCGACCAAGCGGACCACATCTTCATCTACCCTAGACAACAGCTTCTTCTTCAAAGGTGATTTACTATCGCCATTCGCTATGTGCTCTCCGTTAGAAGTGCTTGCTTCCCCATCTTCTCTTGTTGAAGTCCGTTTCGATCTGTGCATATCGGACTCGCAGTCGAAGGAAAGGCGCGCCCTTTTTTGTGGTGGTGGAGACAGTCCACCTATCTGTTCGTCGTCAGAGGAGGCCAGGGTAGCTGATGACCTTCTGGAAAGCCAGATTTGCTACGATGAAGACCGACGAACAGCACAAAAACTCAGTAAAGAACAGCTACAAAGGACTTCATCAACTCCAAAACCTTTTCTTCATATTATGAATTGACGTCACATGGCCGTGAGGGACTGGAGCAGCTGTTGCCAAATTTGGTGAGGAGAGACAAAAGAGGTTATGTAAATGATGGACAGTGTCAGTCAACCCATACTTCAAGCATTCGTCAGCCATTCTCAATATATAGGATTAAATATGAAGTTCAGTATTGTGATCTAAAGGTGTAACAACGAAAGATATATATTACATATTCATTTTCAATGTTTGTTTTTGTTAGGAAAAGTCACGTGACTGCATCACTGCTACGGATTCAAATTTTGTCAATAATTTTGAAATTGTGCCTAACTTTGAAGTTTGAAAGGAAGTTTCCTTTTTCACTGAATCAGTAAATGATTAGCCTATCAGAAATTAATAAGAATTCTGATTTCACTCTGTAACTTCTTATTATTTTCTAAAAATGCCCCCAGGCATAGTGATCAATATCAAAATCATATTATACAAAATCAATAATAACTTTTATCCTGCTTTATAAAAGCAATATTTTGTGCCAAATAAAAACGAAAATAAAAAAAAATATGCCCGAGTTTGTTGTCAGATTGGGTTTCCTGTGTTGTGTATAGTTCTCCCTACTCCCTCGCGGCCAAGCTCCAAAGTGCACACTTGTCCACGATGTCTTCCTCTCGTAGTTTAGGCCAATTATTAGGCCGTTTATATTTGTCGAGAAGCCTTAGAGCACCTTTAGTTGTAAGTAGATGACCCACTGTAACTTCCTTTTAACCCTGCGAAGTTTTCACTTGTGTTTTTGTCGGTTTTCAGAGACATCCAAACCGGTGTTTTTGTGGTGCTCGCGCGAGCACTGGCCTTGCAAGAGGTGAGTTAGATTGCGTTAGGATAGTTTTGGATGCCCTAGATAATCATTTTTGTTAATAGAAATTATTCATGTTTCATTCTTTATTAATTTACTGATGTGCGATCGTCCTTCTTGTTCTATCCATGGTTTTCCAGGAAATCGGAGGATACTTAGAAGTTTTACTGCTGCCAAACAGAGGTGAGTCTTAAGTTTTGCATTTTCACGAAATAAGTTGCGGTAAATTATGAACTGTTCAAAAGCTAAGTCATTGATTGGCCTTTAAATCTTGAAAAATGTTGCTGATTATGAATTTTTGTGTTTTGTCAGCCATTTACTACCAAGTTGCCGTGCATCAAGCATCATTAATTCTGGATTTCATTCGTCTTCTTGCCTTTGTGAGTACTGTTTATACGTTTTGATTACAATGTACATTGCCACAAAGCAACTGTGCCAACATTTTGTGTAGAACAACCTGCCTCCACTCAAACAACATAAGTCTACCATAGTATTCTGACAGATTCTTTTAAGTGTGATGATGTGATGATGATGATGTCAATGATGATCTTTCACTTTCACTTTCACTTTGATGACATTTGCTACCTTACAAAATGAGTAATAATATAATATTATTGCACAACGGCCAGCAGCTAGTTTACATGTTAGATTTTAAGTGAGTTAAAAAAACAGATTCTTCTTTATAAGTCATATCAATAACAGGTTGTAAAAGATTATTCCAATCAATAATATTGTACTGGGAATAAAACTAATCTATATTTAAGCATGTTTGTCCTAGCAAAAATTAGAATATAGTGTTCACTATGTATGTGACTTGTTTTATGGCTGGGCTTGATAACAGATTCCAAGGGAAGAAGAGATTTATTCCTCAATCCTTTATGTACAAGGCACAGTCTGAGTTTCGATCTCTCTTCTTTTCTTTGGTGAAGACCAACCAAGCTTGTTCAGGAAACTTAAAATGCTGCCAGGATCATAGTTTCTGTAATCTGGTAGCACAAAGCGGTCAGCTTGCCTCTGCACTTTTTCCAGTTCATCAATTAGATTATCAGTGTAGGGGTCCCATGCCTGGCTAGCATACTCAAGAAGTGGTTGTACAAGGCCAATGTAAGCTGCTTCCTTGATATCTTGGGTGCATGAAGATAAATTGCATCTAAGGAGGCCAAGAAGCTTAATATTTGCTTGGCATCTACTGATATCAGTCATGTGACGGTTCTACTGCAGATCCTCAGTTATAGTAACCCCTAGGTACTTAGTATGTGTTACAGAGTCTAGAGGAGAATAGCTGATATTACTAAATGTACTCAATAAAGGATTTATTAAACAAACTTCATAATACCTGGCTTTTGACCCAGCATATCATGCAAGTGAACTATAGAGAAACAGTTGAACTCAAATCTAGTGGCTTACTGTAGGCTGCGTCAATCAAACAGGTTCAAAGTCCAACTAAAACAATTATACATCCCTGTGCAGTGTTCTGGACAGAGTTGGTAAGCGATTCTTGACAAGATAATTATTATAATAAGTATAATGAAAAAGTAATGCAAGCCAAACCTCTGACACCCAGGGTATCAATTTTTATGCATCTTTAGTTAATAACTAATGAGCTTTTCTCACCCCTTGCATGACATTTTTAATTAATTATTTTTTATCCAACAACAACAAAAATAAAATGTTTGAAAAGAGCACACCAAAGTTAGCAAAAAGTGTAATTTTGGGGTAGTTTGGATGAATAGTGCCAAAGTTATGGGCCATTAAAGTTTGTGCTTTTGTATAGTTGATATAGTTGTATAGTTGGAGGACAACAGCTTGCCTTCCAACAAATGTTTCTATACAAAAAACACAAACTTCAGCCGCCCATAATTTTGGTGCCATTCATCAAAACTACTGCTAACTTTGGTGTGCTCTTTTCAAATATCATATTTTTGTTCCTGTTCGATTAAAATAATGAAATGTCATGCAAGGGGTGAAAACTCATAAAAAACTCATTAAAGTAGAATTCACAGGTCTCTGTTTTCAAAATGGATATGATCTTTTATTATATGGCTAGATAATTTCCTGAATTCTGATTGGCTAACGCATGGTCTGTATTTTGCCATATCAGGACCGCTGTCCCGGACGAAAAGAAAAATTTGCGTTTGGCAATTGTTTTAGCGGGACTTTTCAAAGCCATATAATAAATAAGTTATTAACCTCGTTTGCTCGGTCTGTATGGGAAAATATCAGACCTCGGTCTTTTTGTACAGACCTCGCTGCGCTCGGTCCGTACTGTCAAGACCTCAGTCTGATATTTTCCCATACAGACCATACACCAATGAGCAGTTGCCATGTTAGATGAACAAACAAGCGATGCTAATAAGAAATCTTTTGTTGAAGTTCATCAAAGATGGCTGCCGTGACATCATGTGCAACCCAGCAGTTTGATTTTGGAAAAAGAGATAGGAACAACAGACAATAAATAATACAGAGGCCCCCTTTAGAGGGGGAGGGGTGGGGAGACTAAGAAAGATGTCCTTTTCCCCCCTGCCCCTTCCCTCTTCCTATCTCTCCCCATGAAAAAGGTTCGCATTACCACTAAGGTTAGCCTTACATTTGTAATACATTTATATTTAATATAAGTGAGAAAGAAGCATTTATTGTTGGTAATATTTAGCTCCCTGAATATTTCCTTATCTACACCACCCCCCCCCCCAAAAAAAAAACAACAACAACAACAAACAAACAAACAAACAAAACAAAACAAAACAAAACAAAACAAAACAAAACAAAACAAAACAAAACAAAACAAAACAAAACAAAACAAAACAAAACAAAACAAAACCACACCACACCACACCACACCACACCACACCACACCACACCACACCACACCACACCACACCACACCACACCACACCACACCACACCACACCACACCACACCACACCACACCACACCACACCACACCACACCACACCACACCACACCACACCACACCACACCACACCACAACACAACACAACACAACACACCACAACACAACACAACACAACACAAAACAAAACAAAACAAAACAAAACAAAACAAAACAACAAAAACCCTCCTCCCAACAATAAGTCCATGTGTTTATTTTAATAATGATCATAAAGACAATGGACAATAAAAATCAAACCAAAAACTTATCTCAAATGCATAACATATAATAATATTATTAATAATATAATACATTTATCACATCAAGCAGGTGGTAAAAATGTTATGGACTCATGAGGCATAAGTGGGTCTATATTAACTAATTTGACCATGTGTTAACATAAAATTAGTGTTTGTACATGTAAATAAGAGTTCATACAATGGGATGCCATTGTAAATTTGTTTTTTTACCACAAAGATGAGTAATTTAATTAAACTACAGCTTCAAGTGCAAGTGCATGTAAAATCAAAATGATGATATGAAGTAAATTATTATGGGCTCATATGGTATGGACTCCTATTTGACAGCAGTTCTTGACCAATTGATTGTCTTCAAAGTGCTATTTACCAGCTGGGAGGTCTGGATAAGGAGGAACTGTGCCCAAGGTCTTGTTGATATGGACTAAGCAACTGCAGACAGAGATGGGAAATTCTGGTCCATGTGCAAACCAGTTAGAGTTAGAGATTTCTTAAAATACAGACCAGAAAATAAAAAAAAGATTAATAACTTGCAATGATGGCTGTTTTTCTTCAGGGCCCCTTACACCTTTTGTGTAAAACATGAATGACTGATTTTTGTGGTTACTGGCTTTTCTAAAGCCAGTAATCCACTATGTCATTGACTGTGTAAGTCTGTCTGTGATTTTCCAGAGCGAGCTTGTGACTATTCGGAGAGATCCTATGAAAGAGAACGACAACATACCGAACTGCATCATTGTTTACTGTTCTTCCATTATTATAAGTAATACCATGACCCTGAGGGATATTTATTTAGTGATTAAATGTCCCCGAAGCCGTGGGAGGTTTAGTGGAAGTCCCGAGGCCGTACGCCGAGGGACGTTTACTAAACCTCCCGAGGCTGAGGGGACATTTAATCACTAATATCCCGAATGAAGAAGTCATGGTATTACTTTGTAATACCATGATCACCGAGGAAATAAATGAAAATATACTTCGCTGTTTGTTCATCCAAAACTTGAAAATATTATACAATTCTTTTACCAATTGTGCGTAACCCTGTTCTCTGGGGACTTTCGAAAATAGATTTCTTTGTTATATACTTACAATGAACAAGTATTTATAGGTTGTTAATCAATTCGAAAGCTAAATACTTTCTTTGTGTCGTTATGCTCATGCGCAAAATAGAATGCATAGATCCCACACGCGTAAGAGTGTGCAGTGGTAAGAGGTATCGGTGCGTTAGAAAGTTATAGAGTTTCGGGACAGCGTGCAGAGTTGTCCCGATCGTCCCGATGATTGCGTTAAATGAGGGACAACCACTCATGAATAACATGAGGGACGATTAGTTCTAATCATCCCTCATTCATAATAAATGAGGGAATATTAGAACTAATTTTCCCTCTTTCTATTCATGAGGGAGGGATGATAGCGATTAAACGTCCCTCCAAAAACAATAGATCCCGAGGTGATCATGGTATTATTTCGGTAATACAATGACCCTCGACTTACCTTGTGCTCTACACAGGGCTACTGTACGTGTCAAGTTTATAATCGTAAATTAGCTTAAGAGGGGATTTTTTTCAAGTTCGAGCAGTGAACGACAAAAACTCCTGAGTTGAAGAATAGCTGTTGTACAAAACTAAAACCATTTCTATAAGAAAGTTTAAGTTGTTTGTAAGTAGTTTTGGCCGATAAAAGTTGAATCAAAGTGTTAATCCAAAGCGAAAATTTGGATCGAAAATGAGATTTAGGCCTTCATTTGCTCATTTGCTGTATGTTTTCTTTATATTCAGCTTGAAAGAGCTTAATCCCAACACAACTTCAAGAAAAAGTCTTTGTACAATTCAAAAATCCGTTTTAAACGGGTATATTATCTTGGTACATCAGTTTTGAACCGGTAGAAAAAGGTTTTGAGTGTTAATCCAGAACGAAAATTTGGATTAAAACTCGCACGAAGGTGTAGTTTTTGGCGCTTTTCGCCATTACTGCTCATCATTGAAAAAAATCTCCTCTTAATATGTAGTAGTATTATACATTATATATTCAGCTGTATAAAGTCTTCTATGAGGACAGTGCATGACATTGTGGTATTAGTTAAAGAAAATTATTTTTGAATTTAATTAGTCATTTAACAAAGAGCCAATGAGTCCAGATGTGACTACAAAGACTGTTCTGCTTGTTCATTAACCTCAAAACGTTTAGGAATAGAAAGTTGTGGTTTGCCTAGTTTGTCATTTTCTTCTTTGTAATATATAATTTGGAGGACTTTTTGGAGCACTTTCATCATTCTCGTAGACTCCATATTGACAGAAAATTATAATTTTTTTTCTTGAAAGCATTCTTTCTTTCTTTTCTATTTATTTTTGTTGGTTTGCTTGTTTATTTGACGTTTAATTGCTTTAATTTGCTTGTTTATTTATCTTTTGACCAGTAACCACATGTCCTCTTAGAGGGCTCTTACCTTTGATGTGAAACATAATTTAAGGTCTAAAATCTTTTTGTGTCCATGTGAAAGCAACCTTTTTTTTTTTTTGTGAACATGAAAGATATTTTTTAATTATATCCATTACACGTGAAAAGACCCAATAATTTTGTGTGATTTCATTTTGCAAAGGGATATAGGGGGCCCTGTTTCTTTGGAAAGAAAAGTGCACAACTTGTAGGTTGTTCAAGATCCAACTCAGACCCAATACACATGACTGTACAATTATACACTGAGATCAGTCCTACAAGATTATAATCCCAACACAACTTTAAGAAAAAGTCTTTGTACAATTCAAAAATCTGTTTTAAACAGGTATTTTCACGCTGGGCATAAATGACCCCGAAATCGCTCATCAAAACGTCATCGTTTTACTCAAACCTTCATATCTTCAAGAGTCTTCCATCGATTGGGACGAAGTTTTCGGAGGTGGCCTATTACATTTGGCGCTTTATTTTTCTTATGCAGAAAGTTACCATTTACGTCATTTTGACGTCATAGTGAATTGTTACAATTCTCGAGATAATCCAGATCATCTCCAGAGTTTCTCAAAGATACATATGTTGATAGCAAATAACATTCTCTAACATTTGGTGTAATTTTTATTTCGATGCGACAACTCGTTGCTGAGTTATAAAGGATATTTAATTTACGATGACGTCATAAAAATGACGTCACTGGGGCTTAATTAATGGCTATTAGAAGCTATTGAAAATAGGAATTCACATTTGAACGATCATTTAAGACTACAATAACATGTTTGCACATTAAAAAGCTACAATTTTCGGTCTTTGAGCTTTATTAGAGATATATTAGATTATTGGTGACGTCATTATGACGTTCATTGCTGTTACTAGAAATTTGTCATTAATATTTCTAGTACTTATCTTCAAAAATTCAAAAATCAAAAATCATACGATTGGAAGGACTTGGGAGTTCTATCCATATGCATAATATAAAAGTTAACGATTTGCTAACAAAAAAGTTATACCAAGACGTTATTCAGTATAGTTATAACTGTATGGTAAACAATGAGATATATGTAATAAAATAACGTCTTGGTATAACTTTTTTGTTAGCAAATCGTTAACTTTTATATTATGCATATGGATAGAACTCCTAAGTCCTTCCAATCGTATGATTTTTGATTTTTGAATTTTTGAAGATAAGTACTAGAAATACTAATGACAAATTTCTAGTAACAGCATTCAACGTCATAATGACGTCACCAATAATCTAATATATCTCTAATAAAGCTCAAAGACCGAAAATTGTAGCTTTTTAATGTGCAAACATGTTATTGTAGTCTTAAATGATCGTTCAAATGTGAATTCCTATTTTCAATAGCTTCTAATAGCCATTAATTAAGCCCCAGTGACGTCATTTTTATGACGTCATCGTAAATTAAATATCCTTTATAACTCAGCAACGAGTTGTCGCATCGAAATAAAAATTACACCAAATGTTAGAGAATGTTATTTGCTATCAACATATGTATCTTTGAGAAACTCTGGAGATGATCTGGATTATCTCGAGAATTGTAACAATTCACTATGACGTCAAAATGACGTAAATGGTAACTTTCTGCATAAGAAAAATAAAGCGCCAAATGTAATAGGCCACCTCCGAAAATTTTGTCCCAATCGATGGAAGACTCTTGAAGATATGAAGGTTTGAGTAAAACGATGACATTTTGATGAGCGATTTCGGGGTCATTTATGCCCAGCGTGTTTAGCTTGGTCCTGACATCAGTTTTTAACCAGTAGAAAAGGGATTTGAGTGTTAATCCAGAATGAAAACTCACATGAAGGTCTAGTTTTTGGCACTTTTTGCCATTATTGCTCATGATTGAAAAAAATCTTTTATATAATAAATACCACTTATTAGATATTTTCTTGTGTATTACGGGCTGATATTTTACGAGTCGCGTATGTATTTTGCCGAGCCTTTAGGCGAGGCAAAATGCGAGCGATGAGTAAAATGTCAGCCCGTAATACACAAGAAAATATCTAATAAAGGATTTATTATACAATTGCTTTTTTCGCTTTGTTTTTAACAGTATTTTTATTATCATATCGAAACAGTCCTTTTTGAAAACCAGTGCGCGTGCGCGTCAAACCGGCTTGAAGCCTTGACGTCATACAGGGCCGAATACGCAAACCGGTTTTCTAGAGGGTATTACCGTCCCATATTGGCCCTCAAACGATACCCTATTTGGTAAATTTACGTCACAATTGTATAATAAATCACTTTTATTACCTTGTATGTTCTTATGCTTTTCTAATATTATTTGAACTTGTAGATGAAGACAGCATTGTTGTAAAGACACCACCATTTGCTGAGTCTGTCACTGAAGGAGATATTAGATGGGAAAAAGGTTTGCGTGATAAAAGGCCTTGCTTTAACTTATGAATAATACTAGTTAATACATTATTTTAAAATTGTCATGTATCCATTTATAACCATTATAATGATGCATGTGTGTACCATCAAAGATTTTACATCCAATAACATGGTTCTCAATTTAGAATTTCTGATTGAAGCACAAATTTTATGAAAAGTAATCTGACTTGTTTTCTTTGTAGCTGTTGGTGATTCTGTTGCTGAAGATGAAGTGGTTGCAGAGATTGAAACTGACAAGGTTAAAAACTTCAAGTGAACTTGAAATAATTAGAATCTAATAATTAACATTCCATTTTTCTGTGCATTTGTTTAACAAATTGAAGATGGTTTTGAGTTGTCTGTCCTCTTGTTGACACACAACACACTCTTGATGTCATAAAATGTTCAGTGGCGGATCCAGGATTTTTCAAAACGGGGTCAAGATTTTCCACTTCTTTGTTTTTACTGAAGATATTTTTGTTGATTTCCAAAAATTCAAACCCTGAAAAGAGCAAGAAGAGGAAAAAACGGGCGCAGCGGACCCCGTCGCACTACCCCTAGATCCGCCACTGATGTTCAAAACTCAAGTGGAATCCTGAGCACAGAGAGTGATTTTACTGAAAAGTTTTGAACTTTTTATGGCATCAATTAGAGTGTGTCAATAAGAGGACCTGTAGACAACTCAAAACCACCTTCAATTTGTTTTTTACAACAAGTATTTGTCTGAGATAAAGGTAAAATTTTCCAATCAGACAGGGCAACAGAACGAGCGTGCTTGCCAAAATGTGTCAGCAGTATGTGACCTGTCTTCTTATTGGCACACTCTAATCAACCAATCAGATTGTGAGATAAGTGAGCTATGATCAAAAGTTAGCTTCTCCTATGTTACTAAAGAAATGTGAGGGAGAATTGGATATTAATTGATCACAGTTGGCTTGTTGTTTTTGCACTGTCTTGATATGTGTCTTCATGTTTAGACAAGTATTCCTGTGACAGCACCAGCATCTGGAGTCATTGAGGAGTTGTTTGTAGGAGATGGTGATAAAGTTGAGAGAGACCAACAGCTGTTCAAGCTGAAAATCACAGGTACACACTGTTCTCAACATGGATGTAATAATGATTTGTATATGTGGGCATAAGATGTAAATGTTTGTATTCACATACATGGGCCATAAGGTGGCATGCTTCTAGTTTTGGTTCAAAATCTGATGTTCTTTTTTTTTCGGAGTTAGGTACTTTTAATTAAGACTGACACTGTGTTTTTGGTGATTCATAACAGGTGAAGCCCCCAAGAAAGAGGCTGCAGAACCTCCTGCATCAGAGCCGGCAGCTCCACCCCCACCCCCACCTCCATCACCCCCTCCATCTGCCCCAGAGCCAACAATCAGGGACATTCCTTCCTCTCCTCCACCAGTTCCTCCAGTACCTACAGGTCCTTTACATGAAATAACACCATCTGCACCAACTCCTGCATCAAGACCTCAAGTTACCTCCGACATCCTTGTTAAGGGAAGTCGCTCTGAGCACAGGGTAAGAACACTGTCTTAAAAATAAACAGAGTTATATAGATTTGTGGTGTAACCAGTGATTAGTGGCTGTTTCATCAAAGGAACATTCACAGTAAACATGAGAATTTGAATTTTGATTTTTAAATGTCTAGGTGAAGATGAACCGTATGCGTCAAAGAATTGCTCAGAGATTGAAAGACTCACAGAATACTTATGCCATGCTTACTACTTTTAATGATGTGGATATGAGGTATAATGTACTAGAGAGTTTCTCAATTTTATTTTGTAAAATTCCTTTATGTTTCACTTCTACTTTTCTGTCACATTGTTCATGGTTTTGTGATAAATGCATGACCAGTGCAGTTGCTTATGGTTTCCCTCTTCCTTGCTTCCTTCATCCCTCCCTCCCTCCCTCCCTCCCTCCCTCCCTCCCTCCCTCCCTCCCTCCCTCCCTCCCTCCCTCCCTCCCTCCCTCCCTCCCTCCCTCCCTCCCCTCCCTCCCTCCCTCCTTTTTAATCAGTATTAGTTATGATGACAAATTGTTGTTTTTCCTATCAGCAACATCATGGAAATGCGCAAAACCCACAAGGATGCCTTTTTCAAGAAGCATGGAATCAAACTTGGTTTTATGTCAGCATTTGTGAAAGCTGCAGCTTTTGCTCTTCAATCTGAACCTGTAGTTAATGCAGGTATATTCTCTTTTGTGTATTGAGGCTGTATTGTCTATCTTCAATGACATTTTGATTGGTCAGTAACAGTAGCTGAATTTGTTTTGTTTCAGTTATTGAAGGCAATGAAATTGTATATAGAGACTATGTGGATATTAGTGTTGCAGTCTCTACTCCTAAGGTACATTTTCAAACAGTGACAAACTTCTCTCTTCTTTCCTCTTCTCTTTTCTCTTCTCTTCTCTTCTCTTCTCTTCTCTTCTCTTCTCTTCTCTTCTCTTCTCTTCTCTCTCTCTCTTCTCTTCTTCTCTTCTCTTCTCTTCTCTTCTCTTCTCTTCTCTTCTCTTCTCTTCTCTTCTCTTCTCTTCTCTTCTCTTCTCTTCTCTTCTCTTCTCTTCTCTTCTCTTCTCTTCTCTTCTCTTCTCTTCTCTTCTCTTCTCTTCTCTTCTCTTCTCTTCTCTTCTCTTCTCTTCTCTTCTCTTCTCTTCTCTTCTCTTCTCTTCTCTTCTCTTCTCTTCTCTTCTCTTCTCTTCTCTTCTCTTCTCTTCTCTTCTCTTCTCTTCTCTTCTCTTCTCTTCTCTTCTCTTTTCTCTCCTCCCCTC
Source organism: Telmatactis stephensoni (assembly GCA_029948255.1). Lineage (NCBI taxonomy): Eukaryota > Metazoa > Cnidaria > Anthozoa > Actiniaria > Isophelliidae > Telmatactis > Telmatactis stephensoni. The sequence goes on from JALIZF010001218.1 coordinate 121,778, forward strand.
CCCTCTCCTCTCCTCTCCTCTCCTCTCCCCTCCCCTCCCTCTCCTCCCTCTCCTCTCTCCTCTCCTCACTTCTCTTATTCTCTCCTTTCCATTCATTTCCCTTTTTCATTTCATTTCCCCCTCTCCTTTGTATTCTCTTAAAAATGGTTATTTTTTGGACATAGGGTCTGGTTGTTCCCGTGATTCGTAATGTGGAGACAATGAATTATATAGATATTGAAAAAGCTATCAATCAGTTAGGAGAAAAGGTACATTTGGAGTTTATTTTGCCTTTAACTAAACTGCCTTGTGTTATTGTTTAAAACGATATGTTTTCTGGACATTTAGGCAAGAAATAATGAGCTTGCGATAGAAGATATGGATGGAGGTACTTTTACCATCTCTAATGGAGGAGTGTTTGGGTCATTGATGGGTACACCAATTATCAACCCTCCACAGTCCGCTATCCTGGGAATGCATGCTATAAATGATAGACCAGTTGCAGTTAATGGAAAGGTACTTTAAATCACTTATATTTTATCGCATTATAGTAAACTTTCATGAACCATTTAAATAGACAACTTACTACAATGGAGCACATCAAAATTTTGCTTGATTTTTTGTTGATTATTTTTTGCAAAAGTATTGCGAAGCGCGCGATCTGATCTTACATGCAGGTGTTCCTGCACAGATTGAGATATGCCAGGCGTTCCTCGTTGTAGTGATTGCGCTTACACCTGTTGACGATTTTCAAACTTCAGAAAGACAATTGGGTTCCAACTCTACGAAGTTAGAGTAGATTTCATATGACTGTGAAAACGGCACCGCACGGTCTTGGCACGGTTACAGCAGGAATTCCGAATGTTTTTAGAATAGATTTCGTATGACTACGAAAACAGCACTGCACGGTCACGGCATGGTTACTGCAGGAATTTCGAATATTTTTATAGACAACAGGTCACATCACAGCACTGACACGGTCACGGCACGGCACGTTTCATTTCACACTCATACGAAATCTGCTCTATAGATATCACGGCAATGACACGGTCACAGTACGGCACGGTTACAGTCACGGAACGGCACGATAAGTTAACACTCATACGAAATCTGCTCTGTGACGAAGTTGTAAGAGAATGAAATTATTCCTGACCGACCAGTATTCTTGTCGCTGCCTCTTCACACAGTTCGTTCCTTTTCTTCGGAAATTGCAACAAGGAACGCCTGGCATATTTCGATCTATACCAGGAACGCATGGAGCATCTCGCGCTTCGCAATTTTATTTATTGATTCGAACAAAAAATCAGCACGCAAAAATTATAACAAAATTTTGACGTGCTCTCTTGCTTACCAACCACTTACTGACACCTTACCAACCACTGACACCTTACCAACTACTGAAACCTTACCAACCACTTATCGATGCTTTACCAACCACCTACTGATATCTTACCAACCACTTACGGACATTTTACCAACTACTTACTGACACCTTACCAACCACACCTCACCAACCGCTGACACCTTACCAACTACTGACACCTTACCAAGTACTTATCGATGCCTTACCAACCACCTACTGATATCTTACCAGCCACTTGCTCAGTCTTACCAACTACCTTCTGACACTTTACCAACCACTTCCTGACACCTTACCAACCACTTCCTGACACCTTACCAACCACTTCCTGACACCTTACCAACCACTTACTGATACCTTACCAACTACTTACTGACACCTTATTAACCACTTCCTGACACCTTACCTACCACTATTTTACTGATACCTTAACAAACAAAATTACCAATACCTGTCTCCCAACCCCTCTTTGTTTTATGATAGGTTGAAATTCGTCCAATGATGTATGTAGCTTTGACATATGACCATCGACTGATAGATGGCAGAGAGGCTGTAACATTCCTCAGGAAGATCAAAGCAGCAGTTGAAGATCCACGTGTTATTTTAATGGACCTATAGCTATTATTAATAGATGACCATCACAATCATCAAAGTTCTTTTTTAAGCTTTTTTTTTAAATCGCTTATAAATTGTCTCCTTGACTTGAGACAATAAGACTTATCGGAGAGAAAGCGTGACAGTTATTGAACGTGACAAGTCTGGCGTGACTATGTATGGATCATTATTTGCATAGTCTGTACAATCTTTTATTTTTGCCTTAGTTGCTGGACCCTGCCTTTTCCAAAACTTAGGCATGTATTTCTGGTCATTCGTTTTTCACTCCAATGACCCTCAACCTTCTACAAGTGAAAAACGAGTGAAAGAATGATATCCTCGAGTTTCGGAGGATGATTTTTCACACTTTAAAATTCATGCAGCTTCAAATTTCTTTTGTCCAAGTTTGGAGGTAAAAACGGCGAGCGTTTTCGGTCATTGCTTTTGACTCAAAAAATTTATAATACCCTTGTTAGGCTTCAGTCACTCAAACGATTAGCTAAACATTACTAAACAATGTAGTACAAAAGAAGGAAATCACACTGGGGTCTTTTTAGTCATTATATTTGGTTTGCACGTTAATTTCAAAGAAGCAAATATGTTTTTTTGCCCCTAACTTTTTGAACATTGGGAACACACATTAAATACCCAAAAGTTTCTTTACTCTTTTTGTAGTTTAACTGGAGTACGATTTTCGTCAATGCGGTGTTACAAATTATGCCAGCTTGAAAATGAACTAATAGCCACTTTACTTGGGGTTCAGAAGTACCCTTCGAGCAGAGGGATGAGTTTGCACAAAGTTAATAGAGTGGAATGGTTAGGCAACCCATTGTTCTATCTTTTTGTTCAATTTTTCTAACCGTGAAAGTGCACAAAACAAAAGCATTCCTACATATATTAGACAATCAGCCAATGAAAACGTTTGGGTCAGTTCAATCAAGCATAATAAATGACGGTAAAACAAAAGATTGTGCACTCTCAAAGCCCTACTCAACATCCATGTTTGCTCCATTGAATAGAACAATGGGTTGCCTAACCATTCCACTCTATTAACTTTGGTTTGCGCGAGAACAAGGTCCTACGAAAAAGCACACTCTTTCAACACAATCGAACCTGTACTCGAATCTAATGGTCTCAAATACTTGACCAGGCAAATCTAGAACTATTTCAGTTGAGTGTAATCGTGCTCTGTGCAATTTTCCACAGCGGTACGTTATTAGCGCCAGTATGATATTAACTGATTAGCACTTACTATATCTGAGGGATGTGTTTGGAAATAAAGATGTTATGATTTTTTAGATTAATAATGCCATCTGTAGTATATATCTTAGTAACAATGGCTATAAATTTGGGACAGAAAGAATTAGTGCATGGTCCGTACTAGTCCCCGCTCCGCTTAGGTTCCAAAAGAACTTGCATGCGCATGCGTTACATGAACCAATCAGACACCGTAAAGTTTTGGTGTGACATGGTTACAGGGCCTTTCGACAAGTCATACAGGGTTTGGATTTGCTCCAATTTGGGTAAAAACGTGTGCTTCGTACATGCAAAGGCCAACAAGTGCTTCGATGAATTCGTTTTCAAAATGAGCGCCATATAGCTGATTTAATTCAGATAAACATTCGTGAACAACAGCCATATTGAACGACAGCCTTGCAACCAGGTCAAACCAACATTTTAAGGTGTCTGATTGGTTCGATCATGTAACGCATGCGCATGCAAGTTCTTGTGGACTCTCTTTTACTGAAGCGGGGCGAGATAAAAAGAGGCCTGGGTCTGGACTAGACCCTAGAAAAGACATTGATTGTGCGCTGAATAATGCATGACACGATGGTCGGTTGCTAGGGCTTTTCCTCCCGCAAGGTTCTTAAATTCAATTTTTGGCTCACAGAGGAGTAATTTATTTTCCAAATGAAGCAAAATATTAGAACATGTTCATTAGAAAGAAAATCCTTAATTTTTCTACAATTGTAAAGGTATTTTGGAAGTTTTTTTAATTATGACGTCATAAATGATACATATTTTTAGTAACAACATCAAAAACTTGTTAAACAATGTTCAAACTTTACAGACATTTTTGCTACTCAAAAAGAACGTTTATAGTGAAAACCCCATCTCAATCAGATTAAAGGGTACGAAGTTACAGCTAATGAAAGAAATTCAAATTTCCCGCCAAATGACCATATATGGTCAAAATTAAGGCTATTTAAACGCCAATACAATGAATGTATTGGCACAGCGGCAAACACAAAGTTGCATAAAATCAAAATTGTAGTTTTTTCAATTTGGGATGTGTAGTGTTATGACGCACTTTCGTCACAAAAACGTCATAATGACGTCATAATGACGTATCTCATGACGAAAACGCGTCATAACACCACACATCCCAAATTGAAAAAACTACAATTTTGATTTTATGCAACTTTGTGTTTGCCGCTGTGCCAATACATTCATTGTATTGGCGTTTAAATAGCCTTAATTTTGACCATATATGGTCATTTGGCGGGAAATTTGAATTTCTTTCATTAGCTGTAACTTTGCACCCTTTAATCTGATTGAGATGGGGTTTTCACCAGAAATCATAGAATTCTATAGAAAAAACTAATATTGGTTTTTTACTATTTCTTTCCTGAATTTTTTTTCTGATGCCAAATTTGGACATCATTAATGACGTCACAATAGCGGTCTCATGAGATGTAATTGCCACCAATTAACAGGTAATTTATCAACCTACTTCCCCACCACGTTTTGTCACATTTGATGCATTCTACTTTTGTCTAAGTCCTAAAACTCTCAGTTTTGAGGCTTCCGGGAGGAAAAGCCCTAGCAACCGACCATCGTGTGAGCGAAAAACAATTTTTTATTTTATTTTTATTTTGCAAACAAATTTTTTAACTAATCTGGACTAGACCCTAGAAAAGACATTGATTGTGCGCTGAATAATGCATGAGCGAAAAACAATTTTTTATTTTATTTTTATTTTACAAACAAATTTTTTAACTAAATACAAAATTACAAAAGAGACATATGCAAAAGACATTGATTGCGCGCTCAACACTGAGCGAAAAATAATTTATTCATGTTTCAATTATTATGTCAACAAAAGACTTTCATTGCGAGCTCAATAATAGGCGAAAAATAATTAATTCATGTTTCAATTATTATGACAACAAAAGACGATTGCGCGCTGAATACTGAGCGAAAAATAATTTATTCATGTTTCAATTGGTTATTGTGTCAACAAAAGATAATGATTGCGTGCTATAAATACTGAGCGAAAATATTTATTCATGTTTCAATTATTATGTCAACAAAAGACATGGTTGCGCGCTCAACACTGAGCGAAAAATAATTAATTCATGTTCCAATTATTATGTCAATAAAAGACGTTGATTGCGTGTTGAATCCTGAGCGAAAAATAATTTATTCATGCGTCAATTATTATGTCAACAAAAGCCATTGATTGCGCGCTCAATAATAGGCGAAAAATAATTAATTCGTGTTTCAATTATTAAGACAACAAAAGACGATTGCGCGCTCAATAACGAGCGAAAAATATTTTATTCATGTTTCAATTATTATGACAACAAAAGACGATTGCGCGCTCAATAACGAGCGAAAAATAATTTATTCATGTTTCAATTGGTTATTGTGTCAACAAAAGACAATGATTGCGTGCTGAATACTGAGCGAAAAATAATTAATTCATGTTTCAATTATTATGTCAACAAAAGACATTGATTGCGTGCTGAATACTGAGCCAAAAATAATTTGTTCTTGTTCCAATTATTATGTCAACAAAAGACATTGATTGCGTGCTAAATACTGAGCAAAAAATCATTAATTCATTTTCTAATTATTGTCAACAAAATACTTTGATTCCGCGCTCAATAACGAGCGAAATATAATTAATTCATGTTCGAAGTATTATGTCAATAAAAGACATTGATTGCGCGCTCAATAACATGCGAAAAATAATTAATTCATATTTCAATTATTATGTCAACAAAAGACTTTGATTCCGCGCTCAATAACGAGCGAAAAATAACTAATTCATGTTCCAATTATTATGTCAACAAAAGACGTTGCTTGCGCGCTCAATAACGAGCAAAAATAATTAATTCATGTTTCAATTAATATGTCAACAAAAGACGTTGCTTGCGTGTTGAATACTGAGCGAAAAATAATTTATTCATGCGTCAATTATTATGTCAACAAAAGACATTCATTGCGCGCTCAATAATAGGCGAAAAATAATTAATTCATGTTTCAATTATTATGACAACGAAAGACGATTGCGCGCTGAATACTAAGCGAAAAATAATTTATTCATGTTTCAATTGGTTATTGTGTCAACAAAAGACAATGATTGCGTGCTGAATACTGAGCGAAAAATAATTAATTCATGTTTCAATTATTATGTCAACAAAAGACATTGATTGCGTGCTGAATACTGAGCAAAAAATCATTAATTCATTTTCTAATTATTGTGTCAACAAAAGACGTTGATTGCGCGCTCAACACTGAGCCAAAAATAATTTATTCATGTTCCAATTATTATGTCAATAAAAGACGTTGCTTGCGAGCTGAATAACGAGCAAAAATAATTAATTCATGTTTCAATTATTATGTCAACAAAAGACTTTCATTGCGCACTCAATAATAGGCGAAAAATAATTAATTCATGTTTCAATTATTATGACAACAAAAGACGATTGCGCGCTGAATACTAAGCGAAAAATAATTTATTCATGTTTCAATTATTATGACAATAAAAGACGATTGCGCGCTGAATACTAAGCGAAAAATAATTTATTCATGTTTCAATTGGTTATTGTGTCAACAAAAGACAATGATTGCGTGCTGAATACTGAGCGAAAAATAATTAATTCATGTTTCAATTATTATGTCAACAAAAGACATTGATTGCGTGCTAAATACTGAGCAAAAAAAATTAATTCATTTTCTAATTATTGTCAACAAAATACTTTGATTCCGCGCTTAATAACGAGCGAAATATAATTAATTCATGTTCGAAGTATTATGTCAACAAAAGACTTTCATTGCGCGCTCAATAATAGGCGAAAAATAATTAATTCATGTTTCAATTATTATGACAACAAAAGACGATTGCGCGCTGAATACTAAGCGAAAAATAATTTATTCATGTTTCAATTGGTTATTGTGTCAACAAAAGACAATGATTGCGTGCTGAATACTGAGCGAAAAATAATTTATTCATGTTCCAATTATTATGTCAACAAAAGACATTGATTGCGTGCTAAATACTGAGCAAAAAAAAATTAATTCATTTTCTAATTATTGTGTCAATAAAAGACGTTGCTTGCGAGCTGAATAACGAGCAAAAATAATTAATTCATGTTTCAATTATTATGTCATCAAAAGACGTTGATTGCGTGCTGAATACTGAGCGAAAAATAATTATTTCATGTTCCAATTATTATGTCAACAAAAGACGTTGTTTGCGTGCTAAATACTGAGAAAAATAATTTATTCATGTTTTAATTATTGTCAACAAAAGACTTTGATTCCTCGCTCAATAACGAGCAAAACTTAATTTATTCATGTTGCAATTATTATGTCAACAAAAGGCATTGATTGCGTGCTGAACACTGAGCGAAAAATAATTAATTCATGTTCCAATTATTATGTCAACAAAAGACGTTGATTGCGTGTTGAATCCTGAGCGAAAAATAATTTATTCATGCGTCAATTATTATGTCAACAAAAGACATTGATTGCGCGCTCAACACTGAGCGAAAAGTAATTAATTCATGTTCCAATTATTATGTCAATAAAAGACGTTGATTGCGTGTTGAATCCTGAGCGAAAAATAATTTATTCATGCGTCAATTATTATGTCAACAAAAGACATTGATTGCGCGCTCAATAATAGGCGAAAAATAATTAATTCGTGTTTCAATTATTAAGACAACAAAAGACGATTGCGCGCTGAATACTAAGCGAAAAATAATTTATTCATGTTTCAATTATTATGACAACAAAAGACGATTGCGCGCTGAATACTAAGCGAAAAATAATTTATTCATGTTTCAATTGGTTATTGTGTCAACAAAAGACAATGATTGCGTGCTGAATACTGAGCGAAAAATAATTAATTCATGTTTCAATTATTATGTCAACAAAAGACATTGATTGCGTGCTGAATACTGAGCCAAAAATAATTTGTTCTTGTTCCAATTATTATGTCAACAAAAGACATTGATTGCGTGCTAAATACTGAGCAAAAAATCATTAATTCATTTTCTAATTATTGTCAACAAAATACTTTGATTCCGCGCTCAATAACGAGCGAAATATAATTAATTCATGTTCGAAGTATTATGTCAATAAAAGACATTGATTGCGCGCTCAATAACATGCGAAAAATAATTAATTCATATTTCAATTATTATGTCAACAAAAGACTTTGATTCCGCGCTCAATAACGAGCGAAAAATAACTAATTCATGTTCCAATTATTATGTCAACAAAAGACGTTGCTTGCGCGCTCAATAACGAGCAAAAATAATTAATTCATGTTTCAATTAATATGTCAACAAAAGACGTTGCTTGCGTGTTGAATACTGAGCGAAAAATAATTTATTCATGCGTCAATTATTATGTCAACAAAAGACATTCATTGCGCGCTCAATAATAGGCGAAAAATAATTAATTCATGTTTCAATTATTATGACAACGAAAGACGATTGCGCGCTGAATACTAAGCGAAAAATAATTTATTCATGTTTCAATTGGTTATTGTGTCAACAAAAGACAATGATTGCGTGCTGAATACTGAGCGAAAAATAATTAATTCATGTTTCAATTATTATGTCAACAAAAGACATTGATTGCGTGCTGAATACTGAGCAAAAAATCATTAATTCATTTTCTAATTATTGTGTCAACAAAAGACGTTGATTGCGCGCTCAACACTGAGCCAAAAATAATTTATTCATGTTCCAATTATTATGTCAATAAAAGACGTTGCTTGCGAGCTGAATAACGAGCAAAAATAATTAATTCATGTTTCAATTATTATGTCAACAAAAGACTTTCATTGCGCACTCAATAATAGGCGAAAAATAATTAATTCATGTTTCAATTATTATGACAACAAAAGACGATTGCGCGCTGAATACTAAGCGAAAAATAATTTATTCATGTTTCAATTATTATGACAATAAAAGACGATTGCGCGCTGAATACTAAGCGAAAAATAATTTATTCATGTTTCAATTGGTTATTGTGTCAACAAAAGACAATGATTGCGTGCTGAATACTGAGCGAAAAATAATTAATTCATGTTTCAATTATTATGTCAACAAAAGACATTGATTGCGTGCTAAATACTGAGCAAAAAAAATTAATTCATTTTCTAATTATTGTCAACAAAATACTTTGATTCCGCGCTTAATAACGAGCGAAATATAATTAATTCATGTTCGAAGTATTATGTCAACAAAAGACTTTCATTGCGCGCTCAATAATAGGCGAAAAATAATTAATTCATGTTTCAATTATTATGACAACAAAAGACGATTGCGCGCTGAATACTAAGCGAAAAATAATTTATTCATGTTTCAATTGGTTATTGTGTCAACAAAAGACAATGATTGCGTGCTGAATACTGAGCGAAAAATAATTTATTCATGTTCCAATTATTATGTCAACAAAAGACATTGATTGCGTGCTAAATACTGAGCAAAAAAAAATTAATTCATTTTCTAATTATTGTGTCAATAAAAGACGTTGCTTGCGAGCTGAATAACGAGCAAAAATAATTAATTCATGTTTCAATTATTATGTCAACAAAAGACATTGATTGCGTGCTAAATACTGAGCAAAAAAAATTAATTCATTTTCTAATTATTGTCAACAAAATACTTTGATTCCGCGCTTAATAACGAGCGAAATATAATTAATTCATGTTCGAAGTATTATGTCAACAAAAGACTTTCATTGCGCGCTCAATAATAGGCGAAAAATAATTAATTCATGTTTCAATTATTATGACAACAAAAGACGATTGCGCGCTGAATACTAAGCGAAAAATAATTTATTCATGTTTCAATTGGTTATTGTGTCAACAAAAGACAATGATTGCGTGCTGAATACTGAGCGAAAAATAATTTATTCATGTTCCAATTATTATGTCAATAAAAGACGTCTCTTGCGAGCTGAATAACGAGCAAAAATAATTAATTTATGTTTCAATTATTATGTCAACAAAAGACGTTGTTTACGTGCTGAATACTGAGCGAAAAATAATCTATTCATGTTTCAATTATTATGTCAACAAAAGACTTTCATTGCGCGCTCAATAATAGGCGAAAAATAATTAATTCATGTTTCAATTATTATGACAACAAAAGACGATTGCGCGCTGAATACTGAGAGAAAAATAATTTATTCATGTCTTAATTATTGTCAACAAAAAACGTTGATTGCGTGCTGAATACTGAGCAAAAAATAATTCATTCATGTCTTAATTATTGTCAACAAAAGACGTTGATTGCGTGCTGAATACTGAGCCAAAAATAATTTATTCACGTTTCAATTATTATGTCAACAAAAGACATTGATTGCGCGCTCAACACTGAGCGAAAATACTTTATTTATGTGTCAATTATTATGTCAACAAGACTTTGATTGCGCGCTCAAAACGGAGCGAAAATACTTTATTCATGTGCCAATTATCATGTCAACAAAAGCCATTGATTGCGCGCTGAATACTGAGCAAAAAATATGTCATTCATGTTTCAATTATTATGTCAACAAAAGACATTGATTGCGCGCTCAATAACGAGCGAAAATATTTTATTCATGTGTCAAATATTAAAAAAGACATTGATTGCGCGCTCAATAACGAGCAAAAACTAATTTATTCATGTTCCAATTCTTGTCAACAAAAGACTTTAATTGCGCGCTCAACACTGAGCGAAAAATAATTAATTCATGTTTCAATTATTATGTCAACAAAAGACGTTGATTGCGTGCTAAATACTGAGCAAAAAATCATTAATTCATTTTCTAATTATTGTCAACAAAATACTTTGATTCCGCGCTCAATAACGAGCGAAATATAATTAATTCATGTTCGGAGTATTATGTCAACAAAAGACATTGATTGCGCGCTCAATAACATGCGAAAAATAATTAATTCATATTTCAATTATTATGTCAACAAAAGACTTTGATTCCGCGCTCAATAACGAGCGAAAAATAACTAATTCATGTTTGAATTATTATGTCAACAAAAGAAATTGATTGCATGCGGAATACTGAGCCAAAAATAATAATTCATGTTCCAATTATTATGTCAACAAAAGACGTTGCTTGCGTGCTGAATACTGAGCCAAGAATAATTTATTCATGTTTCAATTTTTATGTCAACAAAAGACATTGATTGCGTGCTAAATACTGAGCAAAAAATCATTAATTCATTTTCTAATTATTGTCAACAAAAGACTTTGATTCCGCGCTCAATAACGAGCGAAATATAATTAATTCATGTTCGAAGTATTATGTCAACAAAAGACATTGATTGCGCGCTCAATAACAAGCGAAAAATAATTAATTCATATTTCAATTATTATGTCAACAAAAGGCATTGATTGCGTGCTGAATACTGAGCGAAAAATAATTAATTCATGTTTTAATTATTGTCAACAAAAGACATTGATTCCTCGCTCAATAACGAGCAAAACTTAATTTATTCATGTTGCAATTATTATGTCAACAAAAGGCATTGATTGCGTGCTGAATACTGAGCGAAAAATAATTATTCATGTTCCAATTATTATGTCAACAAAAGACGTTGATTGCGTGTTGAATCCTGAGCGAAAAATAATTTATTCATGCGTCAATTATTATGTCAACAAAAGACATTGATTGCGCGCTCAACACTGAGCGAAAAATAATTTATTCATGCGTCAATTATTATGTCAACAAAAGACTTTCATTGCGCGCTGAATAACGAGCAAAAATAATTAATTCATGTTTCAATTATTATGTCAACAAAAGACGTTGATTACGTGCTGAATACTGAGCGAAAAATAATCTATTCATGTTTCAATTATTATGACAACAAAAGACGATTGCGCGCTCAACACTGAGCGAAAAAAAATTAATTCATGTTTCAACTATTATGTCAACAAAAGACATTGATTGCATGCTGAATACTGAGCCAAAAATAATTTATTCATGTTCCAATTATTATGTCAACAAAAGACTTTCATTGCGAGCTGAATAACGAGCAAAAATAATTAATTCATGTTTCAATTATTATGTCAACAAAAGACGTTGATTACGTGCTGAATACTGAGCGAAAAATAATCTATTCATGTTTCAATTATTATGTCAACAAAAGACTTTCATTGCGCGCTCAATAATAGGCGAAAAATAATTAATTCATGTTTCAATTATTATGACAACAAAAGATTGTGCGCTGAATACTGAGCGAAAAATAATTTATGCATGTTTCAATTGGTTATTGTGTCAACAAAAGACAATGATTGCGTGCTAAATACTGAGCATGCAAAAAATAATTCATTCATGTCTTAATTATTGTCAACAAAAGACGTTGATTGCGTGCTGAATACTGAGCCAAAAATAATTTATTCACGTTTCAATTATTATGTCAACAAAAGACGATTGCGCGCTGAATACTGAGCGAAAAATAATTTATGCATGTTTCAATTGGTTATTGTGTCAACAAAAGACAATGATTGCGTGCTAAATACTGAGCATGCAAAAAATAATTCATTCATGTCTTAATTATTGTCAACAAAAGACGTTGATTGCGTGCTGAATACTGAGCCAAAAATAATTTATTTACGTTTCAATTATTATGTCAACAAAAGACATTGGTTGCGCGCTCAACACTGAGCGAAAATACTTTATTTATGTGTCAATTATTATGTCAACAAGACTTTGATTGCGCGCTCAAAACGGAGCGAAAATACTTTATTCATGTGCCAATTATCATGTCAACAAAAGCCATTGATTGCGCGCTGAATACTGAGCAAAAAATATTTCATTCATGTTTCAATTATTATGTCAACAAAAGACATTGATTGCGCGCTCAATAACGAGCGAAAATATTTTATTCATGTGTCAAATATTAAAAAAGACATTGATTGCGCGCTCAATGACGAGCAAAAACTAATTTATTCATGTTCCAATTCTTGTCAACAAAAGACTTTAATTGCGCGCTCAACACTGAGCGAAAAATAATTAATGTTTCAATTATTATGTCAACAAAAGACATTGATTGCGCGCTCAATAACAAGCGAAAAATAATTAATTCATATTTCAATTATTATGTCAACAAAAGACTTTGATTCCGCGCTCAATAACGAGCGAAAAATAACTAATTCATGTTTCAATTATTATGTCAACAAAATACATTGATTGCGTGCGGAATACTGAGCCAAAAATAATTTATTCATGTTCAAATTATTATGTCAACAAAAGACGTTGCTTGCGCGCTCAATAACGAGCAAAAATAATTAATTCATGTTTCAATTATTATGTCAACAAAAGACGTTGCTTGCGTGCTGAATACTGAGGCAAGAATAATTTATTCATGTTTCAATTTTTTGTCAACAAAAGACATTGATTGCGTGCTAAATACTGAGCAAAAAATCATTAATTCATTTTCTAATTATTGTCAACAAAATACTTTGATTCCGCGCTCAATAACGAGCGAAATATAATTAATTCATGTTCGAAGTATTATGTCAACAAAAGACGTTAATTGCGTGCTGAATACTGAGCCAAGAATAATTTATTCATGTTTCAATTTTTATGTCAACAAAAGACATTGATTGCGTGCTAAATACTGAGCAAAAAATCATTAATTCATTTTCTAATTATTGTCAACAAAATACTTTGATTCCGCGCTCAATAACGAGCGAAATATAATTAATTCATGTTCGAAGTATTATGTCAACAAAAGACATTGATTTCGCGCTCAATAACAAGCGAAAAATAATTAATTCATGTTTCAATTATTATGTCAACAAAAGACTTTGATTCCGCGCTCAATAACGAGCGAAAAATGATTTATTCCTGTTTCAATTTTTGTCAACAAAAGACATTGATTGCGCGCTGAATAACACGTTAAAACACGTTGATTACGCGGTAAATACTGAGCGAAAAATAATTTATTCATGTATCAATTATTATGTTAACAAAAGACGTTGATTACGCGCTCAATACTGAGCGAAAATCAATTTATTACAAAGTATGTAGATTCATAAATGAAAATTCCAATTTGTTTCCTTCCTTCCTTCCTTCCTTCCTTCCTTCCTTCCTTCCTTCCTTCCTTCCTTCCTTCCTTCCTTCCTTCCTTCCTTCCTTCCTTCCTTCCTTCCTTCCTTCCTTCCTTCCTTCCTTCCTTCCTTCCTTCCTTCCTTCCTTCCTTCCTTCCTTCCTTCCTTCCTTCCTTCCTTCCTTCCTTCCTTCCTTCCTTCCTTCCTTCCTTCCTTCCTTCCTTCCTTCCTTCCTTCCTTCCTTCCTTCCTTCCTTCCTTCCTTCCTTCCTTCCTTCCTTCCTTCCTTCCTTCCTTCCTTCCTTCCTTCCTTCCTTCCTTCCTTCCTTCCTTCCTTCCTTCCTTCCTTCCTTCCTTCCTTCCTTCCTTCCTTCCTTCCTTCCTTCCTTCCTTCCTTTTTTTTATTGGACAATTTGGTGACGAACTATTGGCTTCAAGAATACAAATCAGTTCCTACAAGAGACCATAATACTAAGAGAGCGAAACTCAGTATTGATGTCTGTGCGATGTTCGTGGTGACTAAGGCTATTTTTAGTAACTTCGCCATCGCGCAAGGCTCTCAAACAATTTTTGTCGACGTGCGCACGGATGGGACCGTTTGCTTTCGGCATTTAGAATTCTATTGTTTAAGAGCCCTGCGCGCGCGATGTCAAAATTACTAAAAATAGCCTTACCCTAACCTTTGCAACGTTGTTGCGTTGTAAGCCGTAGAGCGATGTTGCTCGTATTACTGCCCCGCGTGCAACAAATTTTCTTTGTTGCAAACGTAGACGGTGCTTCTACTTCGTGCAACAATGAAAATTTGTTGCGCGCGGAGTAGTAATACGAGCAACATTTGCTCTGCAACTTGCAACGCAACAGTGCTGCACGACAAGTTGCTCGATTTTGTTACTCGTATTACCGGACCTTTAGCTAGTCGCCACGAACATCGCACAGACATCAATACTGAGTTTCGCTCTCTTAGTATTATGGTCTCTTGGTTCCTAGTGATATCTTGTCTGGCCCACGATACGATTCACTTTACTGGGCTGACCGAAGAAAGCATAGCCTGGAGCACCTCTTGATGCGTCCTTATAAAAACCTAGTAATTTTCAGCGCGAGAAATTACATGGTGTTCTAATGCGGGACAACCCGCCACATTCCGCGAAGCCCGTGTCTCAGTCTCCTGGTTATGTTTCACGGGTCGATCCTATTATTTTAAGAACATTTTTCAAGTTCCAGTTTTACAAAAAGTGCGTCATGAACAACGTAGTTTTGTATGCTCTTGGCTAATGCTTCCTGAGACAAAAATGTAGCAAGACCTATTGGAATGTTTTCATCTGTTGTTGGTCTTTGATAAAACTTTAACGATTTGTCAGGAGTATAGTAGCCCATTTCAATGTTCTTCCGCCGCGAAAAATCTGGTTTCTGATCCATGAGGATGAACTTGAATTTCCAATTAAAAGGCCAGGCTAACAAGGTATCATACTCTCCTCGCATGACAACCATATATACTGATATGTGGGTACCCTTGCCATCACTGAAGCCATTGGGATATAACCTTAGCTTCAACTTATATCCATAACTGTGCGTATAGAATGGCTCGCTTTCAAGATAGATGTCACGAACAAGTGACCGCTTTGCTGTCTTTAGTTGTTGATTAAAGTCCTTTACCTTCCAGATATAGTTTTGGTGCTTTTCATCGTCTTTAGTTAATCTTTGGGGATTTTCATGCACAAGATTCTGAACGAATTGCATGGAACTAAGAGAGGGAATATGCTTTTTTAACTCGTCTAATTGGTTTTGGACGTCTTGGATGGCATTAGTCGGGGGAATTTGCTTTTTCATGTCATCCATCCCGATCTTCATCTCATTCATCTGTTTTTGCATACTCTCAAGAGCGATCGTTGTCTGGTTTTGAATTGACGAAATCTTTTCCGTCGCCATGGTAAGGTGTTGTTTTACACTGGTTTCAAGGTGGTCATTTAAAAATTGTCTTTCGTCCTTTTAAAGATAGACACAAAAGACTGTGAGATTTGCAATTGCCAAATTCTGAGCAAGATGTCGCGATTGTAGAGGTTTTAAGCTTACCGTAAAGTTACAGCCAATGTAGTGATAACTGCACGGTATAATGGTCAGCGGACACTCGTTTAATGTGTGATTTGTAATCTGGCATCAAATCAAAATAATATAATTAAATTTGCATTGCAAACTAAAAATGCATACTGAAGACCCTAATATTTCTTCAGGAGCTGGGGCTCTGGCCTATATCGTAAAATTTCCACTCATTGGACATTTATAATATAAAATTAAAAATACCAGTCGTTTCAGACTGAATTCAAACCTCTCACATGTTGCGTATGCATGTTTCATTGGATATCAAGACAACATTAATTGCATGGTTGTTGAGATTATTGATGAATATAGGAAAATCTTATAACTGATATACCTCTTCTCTTGTCATTGTCTCCTCACATTCATTTGGGCAACTGACTGGACATTTAGGACACTTATCGATATGTACCTTTAGATGATACAAATAGAATTAGAATGAACCTATCCCCATGGTAACTAATTAGAATTTTAAAGCAATTACAGTTGTAATACACGCAGAGAACAAGTAGGAAATCATAAAGATGCTTGATTGTATATTCGGCGCGCGTTCATATATACATGTTTCTGACTTTCAGAGTTTCTTTTCTTTTTCGAGTTTCTTTTCGGCGATAAAAACAAGAGGCAACATTCGGTAGCCAGTGTAGTTCTTTCACGAGAAAACCTTTTGCTACTATAGCTATAAATGACATTAATTCAGTTAGTATTACGTGCGATGTAAAGTTTCAGGTATTGAGGGCATGACACTAAGTGCAGGGGCGGATCCAGGGGAGGTGCGTTGGGTGTGGACGCACCCCCCTTTTGGACGACGGTGAAAGATTTTCTCAAATATAAACGTTTTTCATCAATTGTTTTTGGGTCGGGAAGGCTGTGGTTGTATTTGTGGCGGGAAAACCAGCACACCACGCGCGCCTGCTACATTAATCGTTTTGGGGCCGGGAAGCCTGTGGTGGCGGGAAAAATCACACGCGCGCGTGCTTTGTAAGTTTAACATCAATATATGGTGATCGTTTCGAACTCGAGGCCGGGAAACCTGAGTGACTACATGAACGGAATCCCTTTTTAGTTTCAAGTCAAAGATGTCTCGTAGTTCTACCAAGTCCATGACCATAGACAGTGTTTTCGTTGAAAGGAGGTGAGAACGTGTTTTTTACCACATAAACAGAAATTAATCTCAAAAAAGTAGGATTGAGTCAAGCTTCAGTTCGTTCACACGACCATGCACGGATTCAGTGAGTTCAACTACGGCAAATCACACAATTAACAAAAGGAGCAGCTTTTTTTAAGTCAGAAGAATAAAAATGTACTTATTTCTATAAAAATAATTTACCGTTTGATTCCTATAGCTGACTACAGACCATTTTGGCTACCGGCATCAAAAAACGCACCCCCTCTTTAAAAAAGCTGGATCAGCCCCTGAAGTGGGCAAGTACTGGGTAGGTATCTAAAAGTTATATGACCAAAGGAGACAAACTTACGTCATAATCGTACAATACAAATTCGATAACTAAAGTAGAGTCTCCAAATAATCTCGTGTATATGACGTGACTAGGTGTAAGTTCTGAAGAATAAGGCCGTGTGATTTTTCAACTAGCCTGTCTACATGCTCTTTGGGGAGATTTGGGAGGGGTAGGGGGAATGGAAAAGAGGAGGGAGACGAAGGGACGAAGGGAAAGCCTGCGCTAACGCTATTGTTTTGAAATTCGTCCAGGAATGTAGTAATCTCATTGGCTGAGGTCACGGAAGTGTGCACCAATCCAGAACACTTTAGTGATAAACAATGGTACTCTGGCTTGTGACAATGAGCACACGAGGTCATGTTAAATTCATAGTCAGATTCAGCAAAAATAATTTAACGTCATTGTAATTTTTGCCATGTACTGGGCACGTGGGGAATATCGATAACTGTCAAAATTATGGCAGAAGTTACCTTCACTACTACTGATCGAAATAGAGAATAATCAAGCACAACGAGGGCGTATATTTTCAAAACAATAGCGTTTCTGTGGGCTTTTCCTTTTTCCCTCTTCCCCCTCTCCTTTAATGCTGGATATTTTTACCTGTAATAAACAAAATGTGCATGTATCATTGCAGTGAGGACATGACACAATTCTGTACAGACATTCATCTTGTACGTGTCCAACCATTTCATGACGAGCTTTTCTAACACTGCAGTCTTTGTTGTCACAGTCCACAACTTTGTAATCACACTTGTCTTCATGGCTCTGTCGTAATGAACAGCACATAATAAATCGAAGCATATCAAAAAGTAGAGTATACCACTACCACCGCCACTGCTACGGAGCTACCGTATTTCCCCCTCATCCTCCTCTCTCCCTCATCGTCCTTCTCTTCTCCTCCCTGCTCCTCTTCCTCCTCTTTTGTTGTTTCTAGTATGTGCAGCTTTTGCATAAAGTTCTAGGTCAATTCAGTTATGTACCTCAATATCTCGTATTTCCCCTCGCCAACCACAAGCTTGTTCTGGACATTTTATCATGAGTGACAAAATTCTTCGGTTCATTGCTTTATCTTCAAATACCTTATTTAAACCCAATAAATGTCATTAAAGCAAACGAACATTTTAACTAATTTAGAAAATGATTATAAATTCGATAGTGTTGTTAAATTGCCTTTCATACTCTATAAGGACACCAGTGAAAAAAACGTCTGCGCATGCTGCATATTACGATGTTTTCTTAAGAAATGTGTAGGTTTTAGCTTGAAGTGAAATACTCGTGTTCTCGGTGTATACATAAAATTTCTCTTGTATACTTTTGTGAGACAAATATATTGCATTATTATAAAATATTTGAGAAAAACGCGCGCTGATCGATTGGCTGGCTAGCATGTTCATATCAGAGGACAGAGATAAATATTCTATAAAAACAATATAAAATGATCGCTTATGTCTCTGTACTGTGATGTAAACACCCTGGAAGATGTAGAGCACTCGATAAGCAAGAAAAACACTTGGCTACGCCTTGTGTTCCTATCGTGTTTATATCACAGTACAGAGACATGCGCATGCGTTTTATATATTGCTTAGTTTGTGAATACTGGCCCTAAGTTTCAAGAATTGACCTTAAGTTTTGACATTTTGTGAAAACCATTGTTGAAGACAAGCTTAAAAGCGAAATTTGCATAAGTTTACAAAAGCACGAAGACGTGAATACGAGCATGCGCAGACGTTTTTCACCATACAGTAATGGTAAAGTGTGTAAGGAATTTCAATGACGACCATGCAACTTACATCCTGAGGAGTAAGAGGTTCTCTGTCTTCTGGACATTGTGGATTCCTAATTAAACATAAAAACGATATTGAAAAAATATGGTTGACCTCTATTGATAGAATAGTTTACCTTCCTATCAAGCTCAGTATTCTACATGTCACTCACATGGGTTCCCAGACCTTAAAAGTTTGGGGTTCCTGTGTTCTTTGATTGAAACAAATGGAAGCAATGAGTGTGGAGGGGAAAGGGGAAAGGGAAAAGGGACTGGGGAGGAGGGGAGGGAGCTGGGGAGGAGGGGAGGAAACTGGGGAGGAGGGAAAAGGGAGGGAGACTCTCCCTTCCTTTTCCCTCCTCCCCAGGAGACTCTCCCTTCCTTTTCCCTCCTCCCCAGTCCCCTCCCCTCCTCCCCAGTCCCCTTCCCCTCCCCCCTCCCCTTTGAGAGCCTGTAGGCTAGCCTCCTGCGCAGACGTTTTTAGTCTCGATCCAGTAAATTTCCCTCACCTGTAGGCAGGCTAAGATTACTTATGCTACCTGCAGTTGTGTAAATTTATCTGTAACATATTCTTGGCTATCACCTACGTCATCGAAATATTTCCAGAGCCCTGAGTGAAATCAAATGTCATTCACTCAAAAGAGCACATAAAACTGTGTAACTGCAACATTTTGAATTGAAACGAGTTTTTGTTACAAAGATATTGACATTTTACTGCTCATTCTGTAGTAAGAAATGTATGGCACTTTGTGGTTGGTGTCACTCTACGGGTCACCAAAATATCAGCGGATTTCACATCCCTGAGTAAAATCAATGTATATCTTTGTAAAGAGCAAGTAAAGCTCCGTAAGTCCCAGAAATTTTGAGCCCCAAACTGTTTTTCTTGCAAAGAGATTTACGATTCCACAAACTCATTCCGTTTAGTAAGAAATGTATGGCGCCGTCATGTTTGTGCCCCTTCGAGTTTGTCAAAACCACATAAAAATAATAGTTAAATCGTTTATTTTGATAGTCAGATGTTTTATAAACAAAAGGTTTATCCATAGACCAAGCCAAATGTGCGTAGTTTGTAGCAAATTTGTCTGTTTCAGGCATATCGAATACGCGTGACGATAGTTGCGTGACAGGAATTTTACCTCTGATAACTCGAAAACCAAACAACGGAAAAAACTCAAATATTAAGGAACAACTTCTGTTATGGATATAAAGAACATACTGTAGACCCAACTTTAAGTGATCTATATGAAGCATGTAAGTTTTGTGATGACGTCACGTGAATAAATTAAGTGTTTAGTGTAAAGTGTAAAATGGATATTAAGCGTCTTTCTGTTCATTAATACAAATTTAATCGTATACTTTATTCATATGCATCATTCGATTATGATTGGTTGTCGGTCGTACACGCACATAAAAGCAAGTACATGCAATCATTATCAAGCACTCACAAAAATGTAGAGTTCAATTTCAGTTTGCTCCATCGTATCAACAAACGTACTCAAGACTTGTCTATAGTTTAATATTGGCAAATTAGTCGACGGCACCAAAAACTACAGAGCTCAATCAACTCTCTATTGCAGAATTCAAGCACTGTATATATCATAGACCAATTGCATTTAGTTTATCTTGGCCTACCTCTTCATTGCCTCTTGTAAACATTCACTGCAGAACTGATGTCCACACTTCGCCGCCTGTACAGGTTTTCTCATTACAAGTTGGCATATAATACAAATAGAGTCATCAGGTACCTCCTGAACGAACTCATAGTCGTATCCAGACGGCACTGCAGTATTATAAGCCATTTTTGAGCGAGAGATCTTTGAGAGTAGCACTTCTCAATACTTCTTGTAACCAGACTGTGACCCACTTCTTGGAATTCGAACTGACTTAATTAGATCACAGGAATCCCACCCCAAGCAAATTTTAGATCACAGGAATCCCAAAGCTGACGTTGTACAAAGGTATTTATTATAAAAAGTAATGGTTTTAGTAAGGTTTTTAAAAAAACGAGAAAAACCGTCAAAATCAACTTCGAAATGGCACGTAAGTGTATATGTCTGTTTTGAGATGTGCACCTAGCTTTATTTACAAATACGTACGTAAGACTATGAAGGACGTTTTCATGATACTTTGCCAGCTTTAAAATATCTTGAAGGCTTTAATTATTTTTATACACAATCTCTCGCACAAATCATTCAGTGAATTTGTTGAAAAGCATCATTTCATCCACTGGATAAGGCACAGGCAGCCCAGCCACTTCTCCTGACGATGTTTATTTTAATAATTTATTTACTATTTTATTGATACGCTAAAAAGACAAAAAATGCGCGCGCTCGTTTTAATTTGCTTGGCGCGCGCTCTCTTGTTATGCATGGGTTTCCTGTGGTAATATCCTCCCGATATCCCACGGGACGAGCGCGCGCTTGCTGTGAATGGGTTTCCTGTGGCGATCCCGCGGGACAAAGCTACTTTGTGAGAAGGTATGAAACACGGTCACGTGACAAAATACATTTTCGCTTCTATTTCACCAGCTAAGAAAGAAAATTTCGATTTTTCTTCGAATATGTAAACAAAGTATTTATGTCCAAACAACTTAATATTTTCGAGCGTTCAAAGTTTGTTATTTGACGAGAATTTCACCTGGGAAGCTTTGACTCGCGATGGACGTATGTGTGCCCCAGGTTGGTTGGACACATTTCCGTGAAGCGCTCGGGATTTTTCACTCGTTGAGTTGTCGAGGGATGTCGGATAGCTATCGTGAGTACACGAGAGTTTTCCGAAATCTAAAAAAAGTTTTCGGAATTTCAAACGCTCACAAGTTTACTTGAAACGGTGCTAGATTTGGACTACAAAATTACCTCTTGGAAGAAAATTTTGAAAATTTCAAAAGCTTTTATGTTCATACAAGACTTCGAAACAATTCTTCACTGTAAATGAGCGGACCTTCAAGGTATTTGAGATAGTTTTATGAGTGATTTTTTGATGTTTTGTTGTGTCGCTCACAGCTTCATGTACAATGCTACCAATTTTGGACTGCAAAAATTACTTTTTTGGAGTATTTTAGGACGCTTCATAAGTTTTTATGTTCATATAAGATTTCGAAACAATTATTTATATGAAATGAGCTAATTTTTAAAGTTATTAAGCTAATGTTAGGCATAAAATTTTGATTTTTTTTGCTGTGCATTTTGACACTCGGTCGGTGGTCTCATAGAGAACGAAAACTTATTCCAGCTGAGAATTTGCAAAAATACATACAAGAAGATTGTAAACAGTTCAGTTATAAACAGAAATAAAGTGAGTTTTGAAACCTGTTATGTCTTTTTTATTGTTTCTTGGGCTTGAATTTGTTGGGCTTTGTATGTTGTCGCCGGCTCTACCTTGATTCGTTTGCTTTCTTGTTTACGCTACGCGTTCAACTGATTAGAAATCATAAAATGTCACAAAGAAAAATTTTGCCCCTATATTATAAACAAGTAAATGGGGCCGAGGAAAATTAAGGATTAATTCAGGAGTGTATTCAAATTTTTTCATTACAAGCATGCAACTAAGCCGAGGAAACTTGACAGATTTTTGAGCTTTTGAGGAATAATCAAGAACTCACATGTACGTCAAACTTCCCTTCGGAGACTGTTCGACTTACTTTACAATACTTCAACGAGTGAAAAATCCCGAGCGCTTCACGGAAATGTGTCCAACCAACCTAAACAAACCAAACTCGTGTTTCATACCTTCTCACAAACTACGCATTGTCCCGCGGGATCGCCACAGGAAACCCATTAACAACAAGCGCACGATATTACCACAGGAAACCCATGCATAACAAGCGCGCGCGCCAAGCAAATTAAAACAAACGCGCGCATTTTTTGTCTTTTTAATAAATTATTAAAATAAACATCCATTGTCAGGAGAAGTGGCTGGGCTGCCTGTGGATAAGGGCCGGATTTATTCAACGGATGTGCAACAGAAACCTGATGTTTTCCGCGTTCAAAAAATTGCTAAATTGCACATTGAGATAACACAAAAACAAGCATCTTGAACTTTATTTTCTCTTCTGTTTTGTTATTCTTAACACAAAATATTGTTTTAATTAAATTAACACAAACGCATTTGCAAATTTTTATAGAAAAATTTATCGATAAAAACTCACGCGAGCCTTGTTTTAACTAGTGCACTCTTTGCGCATAACTGTGAAATGTACCATTTCCGATTGGAAATTAAATGAGCGGCGATAGGTAATCCTTCCATGTTCACATACACCAATAGAAAAACCCCCAAATAAATTCTTATACGTTGCCGTAGTCTACCATTAATTCCCGTTGCTTACCATTACTATCCGTTGTTAACCATTACTTGCCGTTGCTTACCGTTATTAACCGTTACTTGCCGTTGCTTACCGTTACTTGCCGTTGCTTACCGTTACTTGCCGTTGCTTACCGTTACTTGCCGTTACTTACCATTACTAGCCGTTGCTTACCGTTACTTGCCGTTGCTTACAATTACTTGCCGTTGCTTACCGTTACTTGCCGTTGCTTACCGTTACTTGCCGTTGCTTACCATTACTTGCCGTTGCTTACCGTTACTTGCCGTTGCTTACCGTTACTTGCCGTTGCTTACCGTTACTTGCCGTTGCTTACCATTACTTGCCGTTGCTTACCGTTATTAACCATTACTTGCCGTTGCTTACCGTTTCTTGCCGTTGCTTACCGTTACTTGCCGTTGTTTACCAATAGTTGCCGTTGCTTACCGTTACTTGCCGTTACTTACCATTACTAGCCGTTGCTTACCATTACCTGCCGTTGCTTACCGTTACTTGCCGTTGCTTACCGTTGCTTACCGTTTCTTGCCGTTGCTTACCATTACTTGCCGTTGCCTACCATTACTAGCCGTTGCTTACCATTACTTGCCGTTGCTTACCGTTACCTGTCGTTGCTAACCATTACTTGCCGTTGCTTACCGTTACTTGCCGTTGCTTACCATTACTTGCCGTTGCTTACCATTACTTGCCGTTGCTTACCGTTACTTGCGGTTGCTTACCGTTACTTGCCGTTGCTTACCGTTACTTGCCGTTGCTTACCATTACTTGCCGTTGCTTACCATTACTTGCCGTTGCTTACCGTTACTTGCGGTTGCTTACCGTTTCTTGCCGTTGCTTACCGTTACTTGCGGTTGCTTACCATTACTTGCCGTTGCTGACCGTTACTTGCCGTTGCTTACCGTTTCTTGAGGTTGCTTACCGTTTCTTGCCGTTGCTTACCGTTACTTGCCGTTGCTTACCGTTACTTGCCGTTGCTTACCGTTACTTGCCGTTGCTTACCGTTACTTGCCGTTGCTTACCATTACTTGCCGTTGCTGACCGTTATTAACCATTACTTGCCGTTGCTTACCGTTTCTTGCCGTTACTTACCGTTACTTGCCGTTGCTTACCGTTACTTGCCGTTGCTTACCGTTACTTGCCGTTGCTTACCATTACTTGCCGTTGCTTACCGTTATTAACCATTACTTGCCGTTGCTTACCGTTTCTTGCCGTTGCTTACCGTTACTTGCCGTTGCTTATCGTTACTTGCCGTTGCTTACCGTTACTTGCCGTTACTTACCATTACTAGCCGTTGCTTACCATTACGTGCCATTGCTTACCGTTACATGCCGTTGCTTACCGTTTCTTGCCGTTGCTTACCGTTACTTGCCGTTGCTTACCGTTTCTTGCCGTTGCTTACCGTTTCTTGCCGTTGCTTACCGTTACTTGCCGTTGCTTACCGTTTCTTGCCGTTGCTTACCATTACTTGCCGTTGCTTACCGTTACTTGCCGTTGCTTACCATTACTTGCCGTTGCTTACCGTTACTTGCCGTTGCTTACCGTTACTTGCCGTTGCTTACCGTTATTAACCATTACTTGTCGTTGCTTACCGTCTCTTGCCGTTGCTTACCGTTACTTGCCGTTGCTTACCGTTACTTGCCGTTGCTTACCGTTACTTGCCGTTGCTTACCGTTACTTGCCGTTGCTTACCATTACTTGCCGTTGCTTACCGTTATTAACCATTACTTGCCGTTGCTTACCGTTTCTTGCCGTTGCTTACCGTTACTTGCCGTTGTTTACCAATAGTTGCCGTTGCTTACCGTTACTTGCCGTTACTTACCATTACTAGCCGTTGCTTACCATTACCTGCCGTTGCTTACCGTTACTTGCCGTTGCTTACCGTTGCTTACCGTTTCTTGCCGTTGCTTACCATTACTTGCCGTTGCCTACCATTACTAGCCGTTGCTTACCATTACTTGCCGTTGCTTACCGTTACCTGTCGTTGCTAACCATTACTTGCCGTTGCTTACCGTTACTAGCCGTTGCTTACCATTACTTGCCGTTGCTTACCATTACTTGCCGTTGCTTACCGTTACTTGCGGTTGCTTACCGTTACTTGCCGTTGCTTACCGTTACTTGCCGTTGCTTACCATTACTTGCCGTTGCTTACCATTACTTGCCGTTGCTTACCGTTACTTGCGGTTGCTTACCGTTTCTTGCCGTTGCTTACCGTTACTTGCGGTTGCTTACCATTACTTGCCGTTGCTGACCGTTACTTGCCGTTGCTTACCGTTTCTTGAGGTTGCTTACCGTTTCTTGCCGTTGCTTACCGTTACTTGCCGTTGCTTACCGTTACTTGCCGTTGCTTACCGTTACTTGCCGTTGCTTACCGTTACTTGCCGTTGCTTACCATTACTTGCCGTTGCTGACCGTTATTAACCATTACTTGCCGTTGCTTACCGTTTCTTGCCGTTACTTACCGTTACTTGCCGTTGCTTACCGTTACTTGCCGTTGCTTACCGTTACTTGCCGTTGCTTACCATTACTTGCCGTTGCTTACCGTTATTAACCATTACTTGCCGTTGCTTACCGTTTCTTGCCGTTGCTTACCGTTACTTGCCGTTGCTTATCGTTACTTGCCGTTGCTTACCGTTACTTGCCGTTACTTACCATTACTAGCCGTTGCTTACCATTACCTGCCATTGCTTACCGTTACATGCCGTTGCTTACCGTTTCTTGCCGTTGCTTACCGTTACTTGCCGTTGCTTACCGTTTCTTGCCGTTGCTTACCGTTTCTTGCCGTTGCTTACCGTTACTTGCCGTTGCTTACCGTTTCTTGCCGTTGCTTACCATTACTTGCCGTTGCTTACCGTTACTTGCCGTTGCTTACCATTACTTGCCGTTGCTTACCGTTACTTGCCGTTGCTTACCGTTACTTGCCGTTGCTTACCGTTATTAACCATTACTTGTCGTTGCTTACCGTCTCTTGCCGTTGCTTACCGTTACTTGCCGTTGCTTACCGTTACTTGCCGTTGCTTACCGTTACTTGCCGTTGCTTACCATTACTTGCCGTTGCTTACCATTACTTGCCGTTGCTTACCGTTATTAACCATTACTTGCCGTTGCTTACCGTTTCTTGCCGTTGCTTACCGTTACTTGCCGTTGCTTACCGTTACTTGCCGTTGCTTACCGTTACTTGCCGTTACTTACCATTACTAGCCGTTGCTTACCATTACCTGCCGTTGCTTACCGTTACTTGCCGTTGCTTACCGTTTCTTGCCGTTGCTTACCATTACTTGCCGTTGCCTACCATTACTAGCCGTTGCTTACCATTACTTGCCGTTGCTTACCGTTACCTGTCGTTGCTTACCGTTACTTGCCGTTGCTTACCGTTACTTGCCGTTGCTTACCATTACTTGCCGTTGCTTACCGTTACTTGCCGTTGCTTACCGTTACTTGCCGTTGCTTACCGTTACTTGCCGTTGCTTACCGTTACTTGCCGTTGCTTACCGTTACTTGCCGTTGCTTACCGTTACTTGCCGTTACCGTTTGCCGTTGCTTACCGTTACTTGCCGTTGCTTATCATTACTTGCCGTTGCTTACCATTACTTGCCGTTGCTTACCATTACTTGCCGTTGCTTACCGTTATTAACCATTACTTGCCGTTGCTTACCGTTACTTGCCGTTGCTTACCGTTACTTGCCGTTGCTTACCATTACTTGCCGTTGCTTACCATTACTTGCCGTTGCTTACCGTTATTAACCATTACTTGCCGTTGCTTACCGTTTCTTGCCGTTGCTTACCGTTACTTGCCGTTGCTTACCGTTACTTGCCGTTGCTTACCGTTACTTGCCGTTACTTACCATTACTAGCCGTTGCTTACCATTACCTGCCGTTGCTTACCGTTACTTGCCGTTGCTTACCGTTTCTTGCCGTTGCTTACCATTACTTGCCGTTGCCTACCATTACTAGCCGTTGCTTACCATTACTTGCCGTTGCTTACCGTTACCTGTCGTTGCTTACCGTTACTTGCCGTTGCTTACCGTTACTTGCCGTTGCTTACCATTACTTGCCGTTGCTTACCGTTACTTGCCGTTGCTTACCGTTACTTGCCGTTGCTTACCGTTACTTGCCGTTGCTTACCATTACTTGCCGTTGCTTACCATTACTTGCCGTTGCTTACCGTTATTAACCATTACTTGCCGTTGCTTACCGTTTCTTGCCGTTGCTTACCGTTACCTGTCGTTGCTTACCGTTACTTGCCGTTGCTTACCGTTACTTGCCGTTGCTTACCATTACTTGCCGTTGCTTACCGTTACTTGCCGTTGCTTACCGTTACTTGCCGTTGCTTACCGTTATTAACCATTACTTGCCGTTGCTTACCGTTACTTGCCGTTGCTTACCGTTACTTGCCGTTGCTTACCATTACTTGCCGTTGCTTACCATTACTTGCCGTTGCTTACCGTTATTAACCATTACTTGCCGTTGCTTACCGTTTCTTGCCGTTGCTTACCGTTACTTGCCGTTGCTTACCGTTACTTGCCGTTGCTTACCGTTACTTGCCGTTACTTACCATTACTAGCCGTTGCTTACCATTACCTGCCGTTGCTTACCGTTACTTGCCGTTGCTTACCGTTTCTTGCCGTTGCTTACCATTACTTGCCGTTGCCTACCATTACTAGCCGTTGCTTACCATTACTTGCCGTTGCTTACCGTTACCTGTCGTTGCTTACCGTTACTTGCCGTTGCTTACCGTTACTTGCCGTTGCTTACCATTACTTGCCGTTGCTTACCGTTACTTGCCGTTGCTTACCGTTACTTGCCGTTGCTTACCGTTACTTGCCGTTGCTTACCATTACTTGCCGTTGCTTACCATTACTTGCCGTTGCTTACCGTTATTAACCATTACTTGCCGTTGCTTACCGTTTCTTGCCGTTGCTTACCGTTACCTGTCGTTGCTTACCGTTACTTGCCGTTGCTTACCGTTACTTGCCGTTGCTTACCATTACTTGCCGTTGCTTACCGTTACTTGCCGTTGCTTACCGTTACTTGCCGTTGCTTACCGTTACTTGCCGTCGCTTACCGTTACTTGCCGTTGCTTACCGTTACTTGCCGTTGCTTACCGTTACTTGCCGTTGCTTACCGTTACTTGCCGTTGCTTACCGTTACTTGCCGTTGCTTACCGTTACTTGCCGTTGCTTATCATTACTTGCCGTTGCTTACCATTACTTGCCGTTGCTTACCATTACTTGCCGTTGCTTACCGTTATTAACCATTACTTGCCGTTGCTTACCGTTTCTTGCCGTTGCTTACCGTTACTTGCCGTTGCTTACCGTTACTTGCCGTTACTTACCATTACTAGCCGTTGCTTACCATTACCTGCCGTTGCTTACCGTTACTTGCCGTTGCTTACCGTTACTTGCCGTTGCTTACCGTTACTTGCCGTTGCTTATCATTACTTGCCGTTGCTTACCATTACTTGCCGTTGCTTACCATTACTTGCCGTTGCTTACCGTTATTAACCATTACTTGCCGTTGCTTACCGTTTCTTGCCGTTGCTTACCGTTACTTGCCGTTGCTTACCGTTATTACTTGCCGTTGCTTACCGTTACTTGCCGTTAGTTACCATTACTAGCCGTTTCTTACCATTACCTGCCGTTGCTTACTGTTACTTGCCGTTGCTTACCGTTTCTTGCCGTTGCTTACCATTACTTGCCGTTGCCTACCATTACTAGCCGTTGCTTACCATTACTTGCCGTTGCTTACCGTTACCTGCCGTTGCTTACCATTACTTGCCGTTGCTTACCGTTACTTGCCGTTGCTTACCGTTATTACTTGCCGTTGCTTACCGTTACTTGCCGTTAGTTACCATTACTAGCCGTTTCTTACCATTACCTGCCGTTGCTTACTGTTACTTGCCGTTGCTTACCGTTTCTTGCCGTTGCTTACCATTACTTGCCGTTGCCTACCATTACTAGCCGTTGCTTACCATTACTTGCCGTTGCTTACCGTTACCTGCCGTTGCTTACCATTACTTGCCGTTGCTTACCGTTACTTGCCGTTGCTTACCGTTGCTTACCGTTTCTTGCCGTTGCTTACCATTACTTGCCGTTGCCTACCATTACTAGCCGTTGCTTACCATTACTTGCCGTTGCTTACCGTTACCTGCCGTTGCTTACCATTACTTGCCGTTGCTTACCGTTACTTGCCGTTGCTTACCGATGCTCTAAATTTGTTAAAAAAAGCAGTTTACCCTCTTCAATCGGTATAGGAACTCTGTCTGCAAAAAAATTGAAACTGTTAAGCTACTAACAATTGATGAGAGTCGAGGTCCATGCCCATTATTTGGAAAATCATTTAGAAGGTTTTGGACTTTCTTTGGTGTCATTTGAAGGTGATGGGAATTGCTTTTTTTATGCTGTTGCATTCCAGTTGTCAAATTTAATGTCATCACCAAGTACGAATAGTGATATCATTGCACATCTCAGATACCTAGGAATGACAGCTAGCATGAGTCATCAGGAACTTGCAACTTTGCTGAGAAAACTGCTTGTAGAAGAATGGAAAGGTGATCGATCAAATGACTATGTTCAGTTTTTGCCTGCTGCATGCTGTGGACTTTTATTCTGAAGTTGCAAACTATGAAAATCCGTACTACTTTGGAGGGCCTCTTGGTGATCTAATGCCAATAGCAATGGCAAATATCATAAATATTCCTTTTGCCATAGTGACCTCTCAGTTTCACACACCTATCATAAGTGTGTGTCCTGACAGGCTAATTCCAAATGCCAGACCAATTTTTTTGGCTTATTCATCTTTTGGCCCTGGGCACTATGATGCTGCAATATTCACAGAAGTATCAGACAATGTTGAAGGTAAATATAGTTTGAACAGGTATCCATTTATATCTATAGATACAAATGATTACTATATAATCATGAAAGTAAACTTAGCAAGTTATAATCTCCAACTTTAATTTTTGAATCACTCCTGACCTACACACCTACAGATTTATATACAGTATTTACATGTTTATTTCACATTATCCTATAGAGGAATTCATTTACAATTATCAATGAGTAATTACAATAATTTCAATTGTCAATGAGTAAGGGCATATCATGAGGGTCGAACTTTAAAATGCCCAAAGAAGGACTTTTGGGCATATTGTATTGATATGTTTTCACCATTAAGCATTTCCACAAAGGATTCCCAGAATTTCAATTTAGGGGTTGAGGGCACTTTATCAACTTTAGCGCTGTTATTGATTGTTATTGTATTTATCCTGATAGTTAGTTATTGAATTATATGTAGGTGCATTGGAGCCTAATGATTCTGTTAGCCTTGAAACTCAAAAAGAAGATAGAATACAAGATATTCATCAATTAAAAGGTAAAGGCTGTGACGACATAAAACAGAATATCATTTCTCACACATCACTGGGAGCTATTGTCAAGCTGACCGCCACCACTTGACTTCTTTATTTCTCACAAATACAACTGTTGCATTACATTACATACTCAACTATCTTGTAAAGTGTTCAATTAGTTAACAAAATCTTATCTAGGGTTGGGTGGGTACTTCGTGGGCTCAACTGAAGCCTATTGGCGGCCAGCAAGAAAAGCAACTGATTTATCACGTCACTTATGGCCCCTAGGGCCCAGGCCCCAGTGGTGTGAGAGAAAACATTTTCCACTTCTTTCGTTTCTCAGCCAGTGGAAAATACAACTTCTTTGCATGCAAGATTACAGCAATTACAGCAATTCTCACACACATTCTCAAGCAGGAAACTGAACTCAGTAAATTAAGACATCCACCCAATACCAACCAATTTGCCACAACAGAAAAATGGCTGTGATATTTGTAGAATTGTGATGAGATTGAAATTTGATGATGAAAACTCAATTAAAGCATGAGTAATTCACAGCATAAATCCTAGAAATAATTAAGAATTCAGAAAATGAGAACTTATAATAATGCTAATGATGTTGATAATGAAATACAATCATAATAATAATACAAGCAATTATTATTATTGTTCAGGTATGTTTTTAATTTTCGTTTTATAGTGAAAAAGGACCCACCTTATCAATGCAGATGTGGATCCACGAAAAAATCCAGTAGTATTACCAAAAGATACAGAAACAAAATTCGATGCAAATGCATTTTAAAAAGACGAGGATGCAGTCGCATCTGCAAGTGCCAAGGAAATTGTGGTGGTTCACGATGTAAGAAGATGGTTATTTTAAAATCTGAGAAAAGAGAAAGACCACGCAGAAAACTCCATACTTTGCAAAACTTTGAGAAATCGAGATACCTCAAAGATGAATTAAATGAAAAATTTTTCAACTTCCTGGAAATATGCTTTGTATGTGCAATACTACAGTATTTGAAGAGGTGTGGAAAAAATCATGAGGCAAAAGATGTGTTCTTGTTGTACAGTGAACTATTGGATACTCTAAGAGAGTTAGGGATTTCAATTCCCCTTAATAGGTTTAGCCTTGAACGAATATCTAGAGAAATAAAAAAATTAGAACGAGATTTTAACAAATAGGAAATAAGAGAAAAGCCATTTGTTTGTTCATGTTGCATAAAATATATTTCATCATATAAAATATATTTTAATAAGATTTCAGTACAAAAGCATATTGATTGGATTTGATTAATCAAGGATTTTTGGTGTTATTAATATTATAAGCAATGAAGGAAGGGTTTGGATTACGCAAAGTAGGATTCAATGTTCCAATTACTGCCCGTTGCTTCGTACCGGTAAGAAACGGCTAATAATGGTATACAACGGGTAGTAATGGAAAACAACGGCGAATAACAGTGCGCAACCACGAGTAACGGTAAGCAACGGCTACTAATATGGTAAGATACGACAAGTACTGGTAGGCAACGGGTAGTAATGGTAAACAATGGGTAGTAATGGTAAGCAATGGCAAGTAATGGTAAGCAATGGCAGGTAACGGTAAGCAACGGCAAGTAATGGTAAGCAACGGCAGGTAATGGTAAGCAATGGCAAGTAACGGTAGGCAACGGCAGGTAATGGTAAGCAACCGCAAGTAACGGCAGGTAATGGTAAGCAACAGCTAGTAATGGTAAGCAACGGCAAGTAACGGTAAGCAACGGCAAGTAACGGTAAGCAACGGCCAGTAATGGTAAGCAATGGCAGGTAACGGTAAGCAACGGCAAGTAATGGTAAGCAATGGCAGGTAACGGTAAGCAACGGCTAGTAATGGTAAGCAACGGCAAGTAATGGTAAACAATGGCAAGTAATGGTAAGCAACGGCAAGTAACGGTAAGCAACGACAAGTAATGGTAAGCAATGGCAGGTAACGGTAAGCAACGGCTAGTAATGGTAAGCAACGGCTAGTAATGGTAAGCAACGGCAAGTAACGGCAAGCAACGGTAAGTAACGGTAAGCAACGCCAAGTAATGGTAAGCAATGGCAGGTAACGGTAAGCAACGGCAAGAAACGGTAAGCAACGGCAAGTAATGGTTAATAACGGTAAGCAACGGCAAGTAATGGTAAGCAATGGCAGGTAACGGAAAGCAACGGCTAGTAATGGTAAGCAACGCCAAGTAATGGTAAGCAATGGCAGGTAACGGTAAGCAACGGCAAGAAACGGTAAGCAACGGCAAGTAATGGTTAATAACGGTAAGCAACGGCAAGTAATGGTAAGCAACGGCAAGTAATGGTAAGCAACGGCAGGTAACGGTAAGCAACGGCAAGCAACGGCAGGTAATGGTAAGCAACGGCAGTTAACGGTAAGCAACGGCAAGTAATGGTAAGCAACGGCAAGTAATGGTATGCAACGGCAAGTAATGGTAAGCAACGGCAAGTAACGGTCAGCAACGGCAGGTAATGGTAAGTAACGGCAAGTACCGGTAAGCAACGGCAAGTAACGGTAAGCAACGGCAAGTAACGGTAAGCAACGGCAAGAAACGGTAAGCAACGGTAAGCAACGGCATGTAACGGTAAGCAATGGCAGGTAATGGTAAGCAACGGCTAGTAATGGTAAGTAACGGCAAGTAACGGTAAGCAACGGCAAGTAACGGTAAGCAACGGCAAGAAACGGTAAGCAACGGCAAGTAATGGTTAATAACGGTAAGCAACGGCAAGTAATGGTAAGTAATGGTTAATAACGGTAAGCAACGGCAAGTAATGGTAAGCAACGGCAAGTAACGATAAGCAACGGCAAGTAACGGTAAGCAACGGCAGGGAATGGTTAACAACGGGTAGTAACGGTAAGCAACGGCAAGTAACGGTAAGCAACGGAGAGTAATGGTAAGCAACGGCAGGTAATGGTTAACAACGGGTAGTAATGGTAAGCAACGGGTAGTAACGGTAAGCAACGGCAAGTAACGGTAAGCAACGGCAAGTAACGGTAAGCAACGGCAGGTAATAGTTAGCAATGGCAAGTAATGGTAAGCAACGGCAGGTAATGGTTAACAACGGGTAGTAATGGTAAGCAACGGGTAGTAACGGTAAGCAACGGCAAGTAACGGTAACCAACGGCAAGAAACGGTAAGCAACGGTAAGCAACGGCAAGAAACGGTAAGCAACGGCAAGTAATGGTTAATAACGGTAAGCAACGGCAAGTAATGGTAAGTAATAGTTAATAACGGTAAGCACCGGCAAGTAATGGTAAGCAACGGCAAGTAATGGTAAGCAACGGCAAGTGACGGTAAGCAACGGCAGGTAAAGGTAAGCAACGGCAAGCAACGGCAGGTAATGGTAAGCAACGGCTACTAATGGTAGGCAACGGCAAGTAATGGTAAGCAACGGCAAGTAATGGTAAGCAACGGCAGGTAACGGTAAGCAACGGCAAGTAATGGTAAGCAACAGCTAGTAATGGTAGGCAACGGAAAGTAATGGTAAGCAACGGCAAGTAATGGTAAGCAACGGCAAGTAATGGTAAGCAACGGCAAGTAACGGTAAGCAACGGCAATAAACGGTAAGCAACGGTAAGCAACGGCAAGTAACGGTAAGCAATGGCAGGTAATGGTAAGCAATGGCTAGTAATGGTAAGCAACGGCAAGTAACGGTAAGCAACGGCAATAAACGGTAAGCAACGGTAAGCAACGGCAAGTAACGGTAAGCAATGGCAGGTAATGGTAAGCAATGGCTAGTAATGGTAAGTAACGGCAAGTAACGGTAAGCAACGGCAAGTAACGCTAAGCAACGGCAAGTAACGGTAAGCAACGGCAAGTAATGGTTAATAACGGTAAGCAACGGCAAGTAATGGTAAGCAACGGCAAGTAACGGTAAGCAACGGCAAGTAATGGTAAGCAACGGCTAGTAATGGTAGGCAACGGCAAGTAATGGTAGGCAACGGCAAGTAACGGTAAGCAACGGCAGGTAACGGTAAGCAACGGCAAGCAACGGCAGGTAATGGTAAGCAACGGCTAGTAATGGTAGGCAACGGCAAGTAATGGTAAGCAACGGTAAGCAACGGCAAGTAATGGTAAGCAACGACAAGTAACGATAAGGAATGGCAAGTAACGGTAAGCAACGGCAGGTAATGGTTAACAACGGGTAGTAACGGTAAGCAACGGCTAGTAATGGTAAGTAACGGCAAGTAACGGTAAGCAACGGCAAGTAACGGTAAGCAACGGCAAGTAATGGTTAATAACGGTAAGCAACGGTAAGCAACGGCAAGTAATGGTAAGCAACGGCAAGTAACGGTAAGCAACGGTAAGTAATGGTAAGCAACGGCTAGTAATGGTAGGCAACGGCAAGTAATGGTAGGCAACGGCAAGTAACGGTAAGCAACGGCAAGTAACGGTAAGCAACGGCAAGCAACGGCAGGTAATGGTAAGCAACGGCTAGTAATGGTAGGCAACGGCAAGTAATGGTAAGCAACGGCAAGTAACGGTAAGCAACGGCAAGTAATGGTAAGCAACGGCAAGTAACGATAAGCAACGGCAAGTAACGGTAAGCAACGGCAGGTAATGGTTAACAACGGGCAGTAACGGTAAGCAACGGCTAGTAATGGTAAGTAACGGCAAGTAACGGTAAGCAACGGCAAGTAACGGTAAGCAACGGCAAGTAACGGTAAGCAACGACAAGTAATGGTTAACAACGGATAGTAATGGTAAGCAACGGGAATTAATGGTAGACTACGGCAAGGTATAAGAATTTATTGGGTTTTTTTTTCTATTGGTGTATGTGAACATGGAAGGATTACCCGGCGATACTCCTCCCTCGAGCTTTTAGGGGTCAAAGTCTGGTACCTTTTAGGGTGTCTCAGACATTAGTTGACAACCAGAGATTTAGCTGGTACCTTTTAGGGTGTTTTTTGTTTGTTTGTTTGTTTTTGTTTTTGTTTTCGTTTTTGTTTGTTTGTTTTCAGTAAATAAAAACTTAAATATGCATTACTGGGACGATTTTAATGTTCTGTGTCTTGAGCAAATCGACTAAAGGAACTTTTATTTTTTTGGATTCTGTTCAATTTTTTGTTTTTGAATTGGTATCTTATTGGGGCAGACATCAATTGATGCCACGCCCACCAAGATAAGACTCGGGTACCTTTTAGGGGTCATTTTCGAAATTTCTGACGAGCATCTCCACCCTCTTATACACAGGAGTTCCCTGTGACTTGAAGCCTGACAGCTAAATTAACCAGCACAGGCATTTTAGAATTAGCTCTTTTTGTACAGTGTGCATGTCAAGATTCCTGTCTCTTGAAATCTATTACACAACAATTGCTTAAATCTACTCACCTTCATAACGGTCTCCCGACTGATTTCTTCTTGATTTTACATCGATATGTCAACCATAACTCAATTTCCCAACAAGTGTAAAACACTGTTAGTAGATTCTAAAACAAGACTAGTCATTCAGATCGAACGAACGGGAACAACGGCCTAGCATTGTCATCTCGCACTGTATTTCTGACGTTAAACTGAAAGGAGCTGAGATCGATATCACATCGAACATGCGCCTGTTTTATTTCCGAATTATGCACGAAGGCATATGGAAAAACGAAATCGGCAGTGATCGTGGCAGTTTGGAGACATTTCGATTTTCCGGAAAATAGGCGTAGATGTGCCGATACTACTTCGTACGTCTTCGAATGTATTCTTCGTGTTGTCAGTTTTTTCACGAGTGTGAGTAGTAA
The DNA here is from genome assembly GCA_029948255.1 of Telmatactis stephensoni. Classification (NCBI taxonomy): domain Eukaryota; kingdom Metazoa; phylum Cnidaria; class Anthozoa; order Actiniaria; family Isophelliidae; genus Telmatactis; species Telmatactis stephensoni. The sequence goes on from JALIZF010001218.1 coordinate 158,746, forward strand.
AGGTATTGTTCTTGCCTACAAATATTGCATGAAATTGCTCTGTTTATTGGCCTGATTATATGAACCGGGCTGGCCCAGTTAAGCGAGCTCACCTCTTTTGTTTTCTTTTCCGCCCTTGGGGCCACAAAACAAAAGAAGTCAGCCCGCTTAAGCGTTTATCTTTGCAACTTTCCTAAACCCTACATTTCGTAGGATCCATGGAGTTCAGAGGACCCTGATATAGAATTTTTACTTTAGTGAACCCTTGCATCAAGGATAGCTCTTCATTACTCCATACTGCGAGTCATCAGCAGTTCCGTCATGCAAGACCACTCCTTGTTCAAAGGGCATTTAATTTCAGCAGAGACAATGTTGACAGATGTAGTCTGTGAACAAGTATCAGAAGATCTAGATGACACAGGAAATTAAAAAATCCTGCAGTATGTCAAAGATGCATTTTAACAGCTTGCTAGTAGTTCAAAGTCAAACATTAATGACAATTACCCTCCAACAGACCCAAACACTAGTGATTGTATTAGCTGAAAACTAACTCAACTAAAAAGGAAATATGAAGCAATGTTGCGGAGGAACATACTTGTGGAAAGCCCCTCAAACACACAGTCTGTCGTCTCATCAAGGGTGGAGATTTCTTGGAGTTGTCCAAGTTGGCCTAATATGATAATTGGGCGTCATCAGATTTGCTCACAACAAAACATCACTCCAATGCTATATGTCGTAGATTTAATACCAGGAATTAATATTATAAAAATAATACCAGGCAGGGCTTGGTGGGAAAAAGGTCGACAGCCGACTGTCGCTGTCTTGATTATTCAGACCACATCTGGTCATATTGACCACTTCACTTGACTCTGAAGATGACTTCCGCACAGGTTGTCGAAACGTCAGTCACACCAAACAGTCCTACACAGGACTACATCCAACCGGATGATCACATTACAAATATTGTTACTTCGACAAATATTGTTACTTCGATAAACACATCTGGTCATTTGGGTGGGGGTCTTTTGTAGTTATTAGGGTTAATGATCTACTGATCACCATGTATATAGAAGGGTTATCTGATGTTACAGTCATTTGGGAGGGGGTCTTCGGCTTCTACTTTTGGGGGGTTTCTATAAAACGAAGACCCCTTTTGAAATGCGTGTTGTTTTTCAAATATATATAATATCTGTTATACTCTTTAGTAGAAATGAGCAGTGTCAAAAATGTCGAGCGGTATTGGGCCATTTCTGGTCATTTGGCGGGGGGGGGGGGTCTTCATTTACAATTTTTAGTTGTTTCCTTTTTTCTTCTTCTATAAAACGAAGACCCTCTTGAAATGTTTAAAAAGTGCAAATCTACAAGAGTTAACTTGGTGGTGGGATCAATATTTCTAGCAATTTATCATCAAGGCCTTAATTTGCGATAGTAAATGCTGGGTGTCTTCATTTTGGTGTCTTGGGTCTTCGTTGTCTACCCATCCACTCAAATCAGTCTCGAACTCAGTTGTTCTGCGCCATCTGACGCTGTAGGTACTTGCTCGTTCTCAGCATTTTGCAAGTCCTGAAAGACGTACATTAAGAGACACATGTTTAGTATATATAGAGCTAGCAATTATTAAAAAGAATTCAAGAGACCCATACCATGTTTTTTGCATTTGGTACATTGCGAACACACGTCCATTTTGTTGAACATTCTTTCACGGTACTTTTACAAGCACAGGAACCACGGCCTCTTTGGCGAAAACATTGGCTCTTACCCTGACTGCCGTTTACTTGAAAATCCTATAAATAAATGTTACAAATATTAAATAAGTACTTGTTCATAAAAAGAACGCAGCAAAAATATATACAAATATTTCTGAATTGAAGACTAACGTACCTGAGACGTGTCGAAAGTTTCATCGTTATTTTAAGCAGCGGAGCGAGTCATAGTCGTTACAAAATACATCTGGTCCTCCCTCATTATTTGTAAAATTCAGCGACTGATCAGGTTCCATGGCGATTTAAATAAAGAAGGTAAAAACAAACCACAAAGTCCAACAGAATCGATCAAAACAATAGCATCACCGCGTAGAGACTGACCCGTTAAATTGTCAACTCAGGACGGTTTGTCCAATCAGATCTCAAACTTGGGTGTGTCTGTACTCTGATAGATGCACGGATGACGTCAAAATGTGACAAGAACAAATTGTACGCAACGAGAGGAAGTCGAGTGGCGCGACTTGTTCTCATCACATTTTGATGTCATCTGTGCATCTATCGGAGTACAGGCCCACGAAAAAAATTGAATCCAATTTGTTTTATATCATATTCATCAAAACCTTTCAACCAATCAGAGCGCGCGTAAGATTTTATGACGTCATATATCTACGTGTGCGTACTGTAATCACACACGGTTCTTGACCAATCAGAGCGTGCATGATGTACCAATTATTATATCAATATACAATAGAACTGGCACCATAGGGGGGTTCCAGAACCCCTGGAACCCTCCCTGAGCTAGCCATGTTCTTGGTACATAAAGGATTGTCATCAAACCTTAGTAGATACTTACCTTGACAAGGAGGTGTCAGGGTGATACCATAAAAACCAGGCGCACACGAGTCACACTTGTCGCCAATGAAATTTGGTTTACAATCACATTTACCCGTAGTCTGTAGAGAGAATACAAGAATTTAAACAATAACTATGAACTCGATAAAAAACCACCACGATCACGACTGCGCCCGGCCGGGCATTATTATAAATAATTTGGATAGTACGCTTACTTTGATTGGCCCAGAAGCGTTCTACAGTATATATATTATATATATGATATATATATACAAGAGACCATAATACTAAGAGAGCGAAGCTCAGTATTGATGTCTGTGCCATGTTCGTGGCGGCTAAGGCTATCTTTAGTAACTTCGCCATCGCGTGCGCAAGTCCCTCAACCAATAGAATTTGATTTTTGACGTGCGCGCGGACGGGACCGTTTGAATTCTATTGTTTAAGAGCCTTGCGCGCGCGATAGCGAAGTTACTAAAAATAGCCTTAGCCGCCACGAACATGGCACAGACATCAATACTGAGCTTCGCTCTCTTAGTATTATGGTCTCTTGATATATATATATTTTTTAGAACCCCACACAACCTCTACAGAACCCCACAGAGCCCCTACAGAACTCCCACTAGAATCTAATCTAGAATCTAGCTAATCCAATTTAGAATCTAATCTAGAATCTATTAGAATCTATGGTAATCTAAAATCTAATCTAGAATTTAATAGAATCAATCTAGAATCAAGCTAGAATACTAGAATCTACACTAGAATCTAGCTAGAATACTAGAATACACACTAGAATCTAGCTAGAATGATAGAATCTAATTTAGAATCTAATCTAATCTAATCTAATCTAATCTAATCTAATCTAATCTAATCTAATCTAATCTAATCTAATCTAATCTAATCTAATCTAATCTAGATCTAATCTATTCTAATCTAATCTAGAACCTAATCAATTCTACGATAAAACACGATCAGCGAGCTTTTTAAAATTACTTCTAAAACCCATCAATTTAAAGTATTATATGAATTTATTTAATTTTATATGAAAAAAATCCATTATATCATTTTTTTCTTTGCACTGGCGCAGAACCCCTACTTTCCTACTACTATTCTAAAACCTTGTTTTCGTAAGGGAAGGAAGCAGAAGCGGAAGCACCGTACGCAGTCTTAGTGTTGCATTTCTGTTTGAGAGAAGACAGTGGACAGTGCATACTGAGTCTGCGTATGTTTTCGCTTCTGCTTTCGTCCCTCGCGAAAACCAGGCACAACATTTCAAATTTCAAATTCCCGCAAATATGGTTTTAAGCCAATTCTATGATTTTAACCACTTACCTCACTACATTGTTGTTTTGTAGAACCTTGTGGATGACAACTACATGCTAAACAACCCACACCTCCAGAGAAATTAAACGCGTTGGCTTCACATCGATCACATGACAATCCTACAACACGTGGTAAACATTGACACTGTCCAGTAACACGATTACATGGTGTGCCTAATCGACTTCCAGTTGAATTGCATTGACATGCTGTGAAGAACAATTAGAAGTATTATTAGCATATACATGTAGATGAACAAAGGGCAAGGGTGGAATACGTCTACAATGTAAGAGGTAATGCACCTTAGCTTCTATAGCTACCACTGTTTTAAAAATGAACTGCTTGAAGGGAGATTAAACAAAGACTACTCTGCAAGAAAAGGTTTCCTTTAACTATTCTCTTTTCTTTTCTCACAAGAGGAAAGGTCAACAAGGATATTCACCACATTCATCAATTTTGTATCAATGTAATAACTTACTGGAGCATGATCTCCTTAGAGCGTTGCCATAGAAACCATCAGCACATAACTCACAGTTATTACCAGTTGTGTTGTATTTACAGTTGTAACACTGTCCAGTGGTAGTATTACAGTTGCCTGATATACTTGTATCTACATTGCCACTACAGCTGCATTTCTGACACTTGCCATCGGGTTCCTAATTATCATACAATAATAATAATAATATATTTAAGTAATTCATTAAAGAGGAACTAGGGGAGAATTTTTTTTCAGGTGGGGCATCACATGTGACCTGAGTTTGTTAGATCATATTCTCTCCCTTGCTTTGGGGATTTTTCTCGCTATCGCGCGCGAAAGGCAATATAATTTGATTTTTGACGTCCGCTCGGACGGAACCGTTTGCTTTCGGCATTTGAATCCCATTGTTTAAGAGCCTTGTGCGCGCGATGCCGAAGTTACTAAAAATAGCAGCTCAGTCGCCACGAACATCGCACAGACATCAATACTGAGTTTCGCTCTTATATTATTATGGTCTCTTGTGGACACTTAAATATAAACAGTTATTATTGCCATGATCAGTTGTCATACTTACCATAGGTTTGCCATAGTTACCAGTTGTACAGAATTCACAGCGACGACCAATGTATCCCTTTGTACAATTTTCACAAGTAGGCTGACCATCACTAGCAAGAACACATGTCGGTGAGAACTGATTAGATGATGACGGTCCTCCAGGACATGGGCAGGGTTTGCAGTCATTGGATGTACCATAAGTTGCGTTACCATAGACACCATCTGCACATCGTTCACAATAGTCACCTTGCAAAAACATACACATTAGTGACATGCTTGTAGCAACAGATTACATCACTCAGGGTCTTGTAAGCTGCCCAAAACACTCGCAGCTAGATAGCCAGGCTCATTCTGATATTGCCCACTGTATGTGCCGAACTGGCTCTTCGAAGCTACTTTGGGACAGAGTTTGAGATTTTAAAATGGCTATTGTGGAGGAGTGGCCATCGTAAAGAAATAATACAGAGGGTAAATGTATGGATCGGATAATAATAAACTTTATTTAAGCACAAAATCCTTTACTTAGGCTGATTTCCAAGGATATGCTGGTAATAATGATAGCATGAGCACAAAAATCCTGAACATGGTTGTGAGGTGCTCTGTGCAGAACCACAAATACATACATACATACATGATTGAGACTCCCTCAACAGGGCTTTTCAGCTCAATTTACAAATCCTAACTAATTAAATCATATAAATCAAACATAAATGGATTAAGAATCCCAACTGGCAAGGAGGCAAACCAGTTGGCTATATTACAAGTAGGTATATTACAGTGTCATAAACAATTCATTTTAATCGATTCAGATTAATTCAGATCGAAAGCCCTTTGAGAACTGCCATATATCTAACTATCTTAACTTGCAATGTATGAAGTTTTAAAATGGTATACAAAATGGAGAAAATTGGCTGAAGATGCTGATGTTATTATTGCATATCTCGCAAGACATACACACGAACTGAGTTGACAGATATTGTTTTTAATCATTGCTATGGCAAACATAAATGGGTTGTAAAACCAATCTCAGTGGAGAATTGTTGGACATGAAGTCTTCCATTTCTAAAACCTTGTACTGTACATGACAACAATGGTCTATACTTACCTGTAGTGTTATGTTGGCAGGCCAGGCAGACACCAGTCTCGCCATCACAACTATTTGAATGTCCATTACATTGACATGGCACACACTGGACATATGCACCCCTATTAGTTGTGGCCCTTGTGTACCCTGGTGCACAGCGTTCACAGAATTGACCCCCATACTCTTTAGGACAGTGACAAGTTTCAACATTAAAAGCCTTTGGTGCTGAATTCCCTTTTGCGCTGTATTTCATGTTCATGTTTGCAATACGGGTGTTCTTATTGGTAAAAGTCGTCCATTTAGCTCTAATGTAGATGTACTGTAATGTACTTAGTACAGCAACCATTTCATTGCTTGTTGGACGTCGTCCTTCTGTGGTGCCTACATACCAATCAATCTCCAGGAATTTTATCTAAAGACAATTTAGCAAATTTCAAATAATGCCCATGTAATAGTGACTGGCATATATCAATGACTCTTCTACATTGATGCAATTGAAACATGAAGGAAAGCAAGCAAGAAGGCAAGCAACAAGCAAGCAAAGATTGATGACTTACCGTATAACTTGTAAATACAGTGCCAGGTTGAGAAGGTAGTCGGTATACAATCGGCTGACTGAATCCTCTTCCTCTCAAGATGACATCACCTTTAGTAGAGTTTTCAGGTGAGCTGACATCATCTTGTTGAAGCTTGAAGGACATGGTGTAGGTGTAAGCAAACCGTCCTTGTCTGACATATTTATCAGGAGCACTGAAGTACAGTTCTTTAGTCACAAGTGTTCTGATAAATCCCCTGAAATGTCAAGGAAAAATGCACATTTATTTACTGTTACAGCATATATTATAGCTTCACATTTTCATGTCATTTTTTATTACTCAGGCGCTCCGCAGGAGGCCTGAGTTTAAAATTCGGGGTCATTATTATTATGATTATTTTTCTTCGTCGCGTTCAGTCACAAATCGCCGTCCAGTCTCCAAGGTGCATGCGTTGTCTAAGCGAATGCTGTCGTACAAATGCACAACTATTCAAAGTCCATTTGAATTAGTAATATAATCCCTGGGGGTTGCATATAAATGACAACACATACTGTACTCCCTTCAGTTCATTCGAGTTGCACGAAAAACGGTTGGCGACCCACCCACCCACCCATTCTAGCGAGTAAGTCGGGTTGTCCAATAACCCTTTTTGGCACTTCGCCCGGCTTTGGTTGGTTCCAGGCCAGAGCGATTCCCCATACCTCATCATCATACTCATGAATAACAATACACATGGAAGAATATTTATTACACTATCACAAGTAAATCTATCGAGAACCATTCCGTCTATAATGAGCTAAAATACAAGCAAAAATAGTTCAGTATTGCTGATCCGCAACACAAGAGTCTTGTTATGGTTCTAAGCGGAAAAGATAATGACAAGAGACAGTGCTTACATCTACGCAATCTTTAAAGATCAAGCAAACGACAGAATGAATACATCAGTGATATATATATATATATATAGTACTTCTTTGAATTGCTGCTTTTTACTCGTGCACAGGCCGTAGGCCGGGAACGAGTTATAAACTGCAAATGTTTTTTTTCCCTGTGTTCGTCTCGAGAAAAGGCCATTCTTGCGCAATCGGTCACGTGATGCACTCTTGATTGATTAAGAGCGTAAGAAACAATGCCCTTCATTCATCACCTTTGAGCGACTGTGAACACAACCAGGAACTTGAGGAATGCAAGATGGCCGAAAACAAGGAAAATAGCTTTCAGAAACAGGCTCTTCCAGGAGTAAAACAAAGTAAATTTGAGCTTTTAACTCGAGATATACCTAGACACTTATAAGAGCTTCACAATGGCCAGTGCTCGAGGTCCAATACTATTTTGAGCTCGAGGTCCAATACTTTGACCAAATATCGAAATCTAAATGGGGTGCTTGAAACGAAGCTAATTTCTCACCCTACATGTTGCTAAACGAACACACATAGAGGCAAGTCAATTATAAAATAAAATAAGCTTTATTAACGTGTCAATATGATTCTAGCTTACATTTAAGAAAACTAATTGAGGACACTTATCTACTCAAATCAAAAAATAAAATAAAATAAAGATAAAGATTCTCCATACCCCACCCCACAACAATATATAATAATATTAAAATAGACTTAAATACTAATAACTTATTTGTCCAACCCCCCATAACTAATTACTTCTTTAATAAAATACCTCATAAAGTTCTCACTCCTATTTCATACATTATAAGCCCCGATGCACAATACATTATAAAAACTATAAAAACTAGACCCATAAACCGATTAGAAATATGGCGGCAAATCCGAGCTATCGCCCTGCACCGACCAGACCCCCATCCACGCGAAACGCAATTGTGTTTCAACGTGAACACGAGGCCAGTCAGCCCAGAACAACAGCCACCAAATTCGCCGCCATACCTCGAATCTGTCAATAAACCCATAATTTCTTTAAAACTACAAAATATCCCATGACCTATAAAATCTAAAACCCCTCCCAAACCACTGTTACTTAAAAAATAAAGTATAAAACCCTACATATCCCGAATTTCCTGCCTACAATATGATTGTTTATCCGTTACATAATGCACAGTTTTTACAATTATTATCCAACATACCTACAAGGTCTAATTTTCTAATCCTTGTTTTGAACATACTTAGAGATTCTATATCCTTAACACTCTTTTCTAATTTGGACCATAGAACGGGTCCCAAGTATCTCAAGCTGTGTTTGCCGTACGTGACGGTACTGAATCTAGGGATTATGAAATCTGAATTTCTTAAGTTATAACGACTGTTATTATTATTTTGGAATAATTCTATAAACTAAACGCGATTTTGAGACGGCATTATCGGTTTATAATGACGGCTAGTTGGGAGAAAATATATTCGGTATTGGCGGAGTCGCGCAGCGACGGAGCCAATACCTGAATATATTTTCTCCCAACGCCGTCATTATAAACCGATAATGCCGTCTCAAAATCGCGTTTAGTTTTGTATCGCGATTCTAACAATTTTTTTGCGAAGAAGAAAGAGAAAAGTTATCGTTTTTGATTGATTGAACGCGAGATTCTCTTTACCTGCAAAGTTGTAGGAATTACAGTTTCCATGGCAACTTCTTTCTTTCATTAGAAGAAGAAAGCCAAAAAGGAAATGGCGGCCAGACCCGGGAAGCTTTCTCACGCTTAAAAGAGGTGATTTAATTATAGAAACAAGTCCAAAAGCTCACAAAATGAAAGAAGTACGGGTCATTTGATACTTGTGAAGATTTCGTTTTCCTATTTCTTCAAAACTGGCGAAAAACGATCGAGCTGACCGACATGTGAAAGTGAAAGTTTGTCAAAATATAGCTTCAACCTAAAGGAATGATGCTGAAAAGTTATTGAAAGGTATTAAAAGGTAGTCTGCACTTGTGTATCCTCTGTTTATTTTATTTAAAAAGTTATTTGTTTCATCTTTGTTTAAACAATACCGTTTTTGTCTTCATCTTAAAGGACAATTTCATTGCTTTGCTGAAAATTCACTTTTGCTGTGACTTTGAAGTCATTGAAGCCAAAAACGAAAACGAAATTGCCGATTTTACTTATCAGACATGATTTTTTTACTCCGGATGATTTCTTTTTACTTTTTTTCGTGATTATTGTGTAGTTTTTTTTATCTACTGGTAGTTTAGACCAACAGATTCCAGTTCAGTTTACTTTTCGCAATAGTCGTGTGTAGTATTTAAAATATCAACTTGTTCCTTAACTTATTACATAAAATACAATCTTGACAACTATCCTGCATTAAGGTTTCAAGATTCATTTTTCTAATATTCTTCTTAAAAATATTTAACGAATTAGAGCTTTTAACACCTTTGTCCAATTTGGACCAGAGGGACGGACCAAGATATCTTAAACTGTGTTTCCCGTAAGTTACAGTTTTAAATCTAGGTATTATGAAATCAGAATTTCTTAAATTATATCGACTATTATTCTTCTTAAATAATTCTTGTACGTAAGTAGGACAAAGTTCATTTTTCACTTTATACATAAGAATAGCAATATCCTGTAAACGTCTATTTTTCAATGTGGGTAACTTTGACATGCTAAGTAGCTCTTCATAAGTAGTATTAGCTTTCTTGTTATAAATGGCCTTCAAAGCCCTTTCCTGAATACGTTCTAGTTTTCTGTTATCAGATGATCTACAGAAATGCCATACAATATGGCAGTACGTTAATTGAGGTAGTATGGCAGATTTGTATATAATAAACTTGGCTTTGGTAGGCAACATGTTCCGTAATCGCGTAAGAACTCCCACTTTCCTTGCCGCTCTTTTACAGACCTCACCAACGTGATTACCAAAATTCAAGTTCTCGTCAATAGTCAATCCCAATAATTTCATTTCCGAGCCGCACTTTACATTTGTGTTGGACATAGTAATCTGCATATCTTGGACTTTATTCATGGGTCCCACGCACATAGCTTGATACTTATCAAAGTTGCCTTGTAATAAGTTACTTTCATACCAATCAGAGATTAACTTTCCCTCTTTATTTAGCGAACCCTGAATATCCTTAATTGTCTTACCAGTCGAGTGTAATTGATGATCATCCGCATACATGGTTAAGCTACATTTCTTGGCAGTGTATGTAAGGTCATTCTGAAAAATATTCCAAAGCAACGGACCGAACGTCGAGCCTTGAGGACACCCCCTAGGCACTTCCTTCCATTCACTTGTAGCTTCAGAACTTAATTCTCACTCTGTATTTTCTTTCAGTAAAATATGAACGCATAAGGTTAATAGATGGTTGAGAAAATCCATAAGCATTCAACTTACTTAATAGTAGTGGAGGATGTAGCGAATCAAATGCTTTAGACATGTCAGTTGAGAGAATCCCTACCACATTTTTTTCATCAATGGCGATTTTCCATTTTTCAACCAGATTCGTAAGGGTTGTTTCCGTACTGTGTGTCTTGCGGTAGGCTGTTTGATTTGAACTCAAGCGTGGATCTATGAATGCAGTTACTTGTCTACTCAATAGTTTCTCAAACACTTTATCACAAGCAGGGAGCAGTGTAACAGGTCTATAGTTCTTTACATCATAAATACTCTCTTTTTTATAGACTGGAACCCATTCACCTTTTTTCCATTCTCTTGGCCAGTAGCAGTCATCAATACATTTATTGTAAATGAATGTGAGTGATGGTCCTAGTTCCTCACACCCCAACTTCAGAATCGTATTCGGTATCCGATCGTGACCAATACCTTTCCTTGCATCTAGCTCACTCAGTGCCTTCGTTACTTCAGCACAACTTAACTTCTTAAATTCAAATTGGGGACCATTCACTATCCTTTTATTGGTATTTATTGTGTGGATGCTGGGATGTTTCTTCAGTTGCTCTTCGCTTAAGCTCCATAAGTTTAGGGTTTCCAATATCCTTAGCCACAGAGGAAAAATGATCTAAGAAGTAATTGGCAACTTTTGATTGATCTCTTATAACATTTCCATCTTTTTCCAGAGTGACACGCTTGTCCATAACCTTGGATTTGTTATCCAGAAACGGCTTAAAAGTTTTATAAAATTCAGCTGGTTTATTACTAAAATCTTCAGTTTTCTTTTTCCAGTATTCCTTGATTGCTTTACGCCTACGTTTAGTAGCTATGTTCCTCCATCTGTTCTTTAATTCACAGTTTTCTTGTGTTGGACTTTTGGAGAATTTTTTCGCATACTTTCGTTTTTTTCTAATAGCCTCTTTCCATTCCATGGTCATGTATGGAACATCATTTTCTCTAACTCTCCTCCTTTTAATCGGTGCATGATCATCGAGAATATTATTAAACAACGAATTCCAATAAAAACATTGATCATCTATCGAATCGAAAATACTTCCGACATGCCACGGTGCTGTTCTCAGATCTTCACGAAAACTGTCCTCATTTATTTTCTTGATATTTCTAAAGGTGAGAACCTTCCTTGGATGATAGATGGCATTTCCAATCATGGTGGCAATCACCATTGCATGATCACTTATACATGGGTCACACGATAAAGCCTCCTTAAAAAGTTCTGGTTTGTTTGTTAATATGACATCCAATAAGGTCTGAGTCTTCTCAGTTATTCTACTAGGTTTGGTTATTAGACACGAAAGTTCATGTACATCCTCGAGATCACATAGCACTTTACCCTCTTTGAGCTGTGGCTTAAGACGATCTAAATTTAAATCACCAGTTATTACTACAAAACTCGTCTGTAAAGTCGCCCAAGAGACAATATCATTTAGTTCATTTTCCAGCTTTACTGCATAGTCACTACTAACTGCTTTAGGAGGTCTGTACAATCCAACAACCACGACATCATTGTTACCAAATTTCGATTTGATAACAAGAGATTCAAATGTTTCATACTTTCTAAGAGGCTTTAGCTTCTTTGATATTAAGGTAGACGAGAAAAATGCCATAATTCCACCACCTCCTTTGCGACGATCTTGTCGATAAAGATTGAAATCATCTAATTTAAATTGACTGTTTGGGTATGTGGAGTCAATTTTCGTTTCAGTGAGAAATACAACTTGTGGTTTGAGTTGATATATCAATTTTTTGACTTCTTCAAATTTATTTTGTATACTATTTACATTCAAGTGCATCATTAAAAGGCCTCTACTGTTCTTTTGTCTTGAGGTGATGATCTTTGAAAGCTCATCTCCCAAAGGACTTACCTCCTGTTCATTTGCATTTCAGGTACTGAATAGGCCATTTGCACGATGGCATCATTTTACTACAACTACCAGTAGAATGCTCTACGAATTTTCTTTCTTATTCAGATTTGAGAATATTAGAACAATTGGCACTAATTGTTGTACAAAAGAAAGTGGGCAAAGCCTTCTGGTAGTTGTAGTATATGACGCCATCATGCAAATGGCCTATTGATGTTATTTGCATATCCAAGTTGGTTCTCCTCAACTCTTGAATTCTCTGTTTTATCCAATAAAGCTATTTCCTTTTCAAAATCCACACTTGAGAAAGGTAGACTGCACCATGCACACATAGTTAATAGAGGGGACTGGTTATGAAGCCTTTTGTTATATGTCTTTGTTCATTTTTTCAACCGTGACCGTGCACAAATCTTTTATTTTTTCATTGTTTCGCCTTAATTGCCATGGTTGAGCAACTGAACCCAAATGTTTCTTTTCCGCTGCTTATTCGATGTATTCTAGTTCAAAATTAATTATATTAGAATATTAATTCAATAAATTATCCAATAGACAACATTTCGGTTTATTCATATAGCCATTTTCTAATGAATTTAAACAAACTTTGTGCACGGTCAAGACCATTTCCACATCCAGACTAGAACAAAGAAATGTAACAAAAGGCTTCCTAACCATTCCCCTCATCATATTAACTATGATGCACATGACCAGTCAATTTCGGGATTGTCCAAGTAGTACTTGAACTGGGTTTTTGGAAGACCAATACATTTCGCATGTGAGCATATTTTGCATTCGGTACATAGTATAGCGACTTGGTTCGACCGAACACTCTTCCAACACTCCTTGCAGGGATACTTGATATTTCGCTTTCCATCAGGTCCAGGCTGCGGATGAACATCTCCACTCAGGATGATTCGATTAAGATGAAAAGTACTCGTTCCATTCACCGTACGTATATTTTACTTTAGAAGAGAGATACCTTTTACCCCGGCATTTAATGCCATTCTGGTTCCAATGGCACTTGAAAGTAGATAAATGCGGTATTTCACCAGATGAAATAGTATCAGGCACTCTATTAATCACATTGCTATATTCGTTTATGGCCAACAAGCCAGTTATGAGCAGGAAAAACGGAAAATTTTGAGAGCGACCAGACTTACGTCCGTTCTCCATGACTGCTCCCAATCAACTTCCTTATATTTCTCATTCAAGCATTCAAGAGATCTTGAGAGTTTTTTGTAATGAATTTTAATGTCGAAATTCTGGACCAGACCATTGCAATGAACTTCTATTTTGGCCTGGCGCGTTTGGTCACGTAATGCTTTTATTTATATATAAAACATCTGAAACATGAACGAAAAAAAACACGATTTGTTATTGTGTCAAAAACGCCGTTGTAGAAGTCTTTACAGCAAACAATTTAGATATATGGTGAAATAAGAAGTTGAATAAACTGGTATATTCGCATATTTTTGCATGTGAGATATATAATACCCATGATAGTAAAAGGACAAAGGCAAACACTAATAGCTGCTGAAAGAGAAATTGACAGTAATCAGATAAGGACGGACCACTTGATCCGGCATCACCCGGTGGTCGACGATAACAAGCTCCTATTTCTAAAGTTGCTGGGCTTACAAAAGTTTAATTTCTTTAGTTTTAGTTAGCCGATTCAAAAAAAAGGTCTTTAGTACTGCGGCTTGTTGAACTACAGGCAACCAGTCTACGCTTCGAGGAGCGTCTTGTTAAAAAGTTTATTTACGACAATATGTCAATCGCCCTTACTCTAGCGGCAGCTATAATCTAAATGTCCCTTTTTAAGCCGATTTGGGTTCCTTTTCACACATATGGGCACGAGTGAATCGAACGCATGAGTGCGTCTAGTTATTAATCAAAAGAAAATTTTATATATATTGCTTCGTGTTATGAGTGTAGACAAAGTACACAAAGTGTTAAGTGTGAGTTGATCATAAAATGACTGATTGCCATATTTCGTCACAATGCCAGAGAATACCTCAATCCTGTCATGCGAAATATATTTATGAAAATCATGGTTATATTAAGTTATGTAAGAATCATCATATTTTTAGACGAGATCGTGAACCAAGCAGAATAGCACTGCAAACTCTGAACGGAAACTCTGAGGAACAAGAGCAGAAAGCTCAGGGAATTTGTCTACGAACGTATTCACGCGTTCAACTCATAACGAGCGCCTGAGTTCACGCAGTTATGCGTCTAGTTTTTAATTTTTCCTTCATACAACCGCGATTTGCCAGTAAAGGCAGGGAAGGACTATAGAGTAAGAAAGCTGGAAAGTTTTTCAAGCTTCAAACCACAATTCTTTGTTTGCAACCACGTGGTACTTATTGATGTTTTGAAATTTTAAAATATCATTACTTTTGCCAAATAAAATAAAATGCTCATGGGCTTGTAGAAAAATTGAAGCAACACCTCTGGGACAATTTTTGGTGCACAAGAGCAATTCTTTACCGAGTTATTGGCGAATGAAGTTTCTCAAATTATAGTGTAAATGTATGGCGGCGCCATCATGGAGGATATATCTTGTCCTCCAACATGGCTGCCAAATTTTCAGAACATAAATTCTAGCATAAAGTTGATAAATATCACTTAATTTAACTGTGAATAGAATTTCTAAGTATATATAAAACCAAATTAATTCAATTGGACACAATTATATCGATTTCCACGGCATTAGGGCTTTAACAACTCGACCAAAAAAACATCGAGTCCATCAAAATATCTGAATATAAGTCTACAAAATAACTCACATCACAATTTTCTACAACATATGATAGAATAAAACTCATAGGATTCGATATTCGATTTTAGTTTGAATTTTTGTGATCTGTGACGTAAGATGCAAACGAAGAATTGGCGAAGAAGGACTAAGAATAAGAAAGAAGCGGAAGAAGAAGAAGAAGAAGAAGAAGAAGATTAGTGTGCTTATGCAAAGTTAAAAATATATATAGTTTGTCAAATGAAGGGACACTGCATGAGGGTGACTATCCCTTATTGGAGGTGTCCGCTTGCCGGAGGAGTCCGTTAGTGAGTAGAGGTTTAGCCATACTAACACACCAATCAATAAACTTACATTGTCAATGTTGGTGATAATCCTTGACTTAAACCAGGTGAGAATAGCCAAAAGGCATTCACTGTTAGTCCATCTTTAGTTACAGCATTCCAGCCATCCATATTGGTATTATCAGTTGTAGTTAATAACTTGGTTTCAACCTTTGTCCCAAACCATCCATCAGCTGTAGTACAGTTACTAGTCTTATTAGAGCACGGACACTGTAAGCAGCCTTTAGGGTGGGGTGCCCCTAGACCATAATAACCACTAGGACATATGTCACACTGTCTGCCGATGGGGTGCTCTTTACAGGGACACTGTCCTGTTGTCTTGTCACATGTACTACTATGACTACCATTAGAACTACAACTACATGTGGTACAACCTGGAATTGAAACAAGATGTATTTTATAGTTCTGTAGAGAGAACGCACAGTTTCATTTATGGTATACCAACATGATACTAATCTGGAAACCTAGATCCAGCAGGGGCGGATTTAGGGAGGGGTGCAGGGAGTGCGCACCCCTCTTCTGGGACGACTTTGAGTCCTTTTTTCTCAATATTTTTCCAAAATATCCTCTCGGCATTTCCAATTTATATGATGGTTAACCCCTCCTGAAGACAGTGCATCCCCTCCTGAAGATAATCCTGGATCCGCCTCTGCCCAGGTAGAATTAATATCTTTGTCTTAAACTGCTGAGGAAAGCAAAGACCAACGTATTGAACACCAAAACTGAGGCGTCAAAGACATGGGTTGACAGTGAACATGTAGCCCAAACGTTTTTGTGCAGAAAAACATGAGTGCATTTTTACTGCAATTGAGCCACAAAAAGGCTAATCATAATTGTGCCGTTTAGGGGAGCCGCAATGGCATTGTGTATGGTGCAACGGAATTGCAGGAAAAACAAACAAACAAGCAAAATAATGCAATAAATTGCTGTAGTCATATATGGCACAATTGCATTTAGATACAACACTTGTAGCTACAGTAAATGCTATTTGATTGCATTTGGATTTACCTTATGCGATCGACTGGACATTTATTGCCATAATGATTATATGATATGATAATAGACATGCAAATGATAAATGATAGATAATGATAAACCACCACCTTAAGTACATATTTATTGATATAGCTGGGGTTACATACTTACCCGATGTTGTAAGGTTATAGAAAGTATCTTTACAGTGTGTACATTTATTGCCACCAACACCAGTCTTACATGTACACACACCGGTATTGTCACACTGTAGACCCAAAGAGTATCCACTTGTACAATTACATGCTAAACATCCAGAAAGAAAATTGATGGATTGAAACAATAAAACAAATAAATAAAATAAAACAAAATTTGGGGTAGCTCATCGCCCTTCCTTGCAGCACATGCAAGTGCTGAAGTACGAAGAGCGCAGCGAAAAGACTAACCCGTTCACTTGATAGAATTGTAAACTCAGGACGCTTTGTCCAATCAGATCGCGAGTTAGGACAATATAGTACATTTCAAAACGAAATGAAACGGCTGCAATGCAACTTGATGCAAACAGGCCCTTTTACCAATTATTATATTAATATACAATAGAACGGACACCAAAGGAAGTTCCAGAACCCCTGGAACCATCCCTTAGCTAGCAACTCTCTAGCCTTGATACATAAAGGTTCGTCATCAAACCTTAGTAGATACTTACTTTGACAAGGAGGTGTCAGGGTGATATTGTAAAAACCAGGCGCACACGAGTCACACTTGTCACCAATGGAATTTGCTTTACAATCACATTCACCCGTAGTCTGTAGAGATCGATAAGAATACATGAGTTGAAACAATAACAATGAACTCGATAAAAGACTACCAGACTACCACGAGCACGAATGTTCATTTATGAGCTGTTTAATAAAGTCATTGTAAAGTCTGGTTTTCATGAGGGAAGGACGCAGAAGCGGAAGCACCGTACACAGACTTAGTGTTGCATTTCTGCTTGAGAGAAGACGGTGGACAGTGCATACTGAGTCTGCGTATGTTGCTTACACTTCTGCTTTCGTCCCTCGCAAAAAAACAGGTACATAATATTTCAAATTTCAAATTCCCACAAGTATGGTTTGAAGCCAATTCAATGATTTTAACCACTAACCTCATTACATTGTTGTTTTGTAGAACCTTGTGGATGACAATTACATGCTAAACAACCCACACCACTAGACAAATTAAACGCGTTGGCTTCACATCGATCACATGACCATCCTACAACACGTGGTAGACATTGACACTGTCCAGTAATACGATTACATGGTGTGCCTGAACGACTTCCAGTTGAATTGCATGGACATGCTGTGAAGAACAATTAGAAGTATTATTAACATATAGATGAACAAAGGGCAAAAGTGAAATACATCTACAATGTAAGAGGTAATGCACCTTCTGGCTATTGCTGCTTTTATAAATGAGCTGCTTGAAGGACAAAGACTACTCTACAAGAAAAGGTTTCCTTGAACTATTCTCCTTTCTTTACAATACAATACAATACAATATGAGTTTATTTAGCACCATTAATTACACTTTTATAATACATACACAATATACAACATGATTTAAGGTGACAACCTATCTACAATAACCTCTTGGCTAACCGAGGTAGATAGGGGGTAGATAGCTGAACTTTCTTTTCTCGCTAGAGGAAAGGTTGACAAGGATATTCACGACATTCATCAATTTTGTATCAATGTGATAACTTATTGAAACGGGTTGTCTTATCTCTTGAAACAATAAAACAAATAATTAACACTTATTGACTGGGACCGAGGGAAACAGTATGTTTTGTGGTCCCGAGACCGCCAATGTTTCCCGAAGCGGAGCTGAGGGAAACATCAGGGGTCGAGGGACCACAAAACATACTGCTTTCCCGAGGTCCCAGTCAATAAGTGTTTTGTTATATACCAACTGTCAAAGAACAATCAAAACGCATAGTTATGATCACACATTTTTATTCCAAATCTGACCTGTGCGCATCTGATATTTCTCTTTTCTTGTTTTCTGAGAGTCAAAACTGAGGGTCCTCGATGATGTTGAATTTCGTTTCTTTCGCAAGATGTCGTGATAATCCATACCTAATTGAGATAAGAGTGTTCTTTGTGTAAAAAGACCCATCTTGATTTCTTGCATTTACATAGAACGGTTCGAGTTTTGTGAGACCTTCAAAGTCGGCAGAAATTCCTTTTTGTAAGCAAAAGTCTCTTAGAATCTTCACAGCTTGTTTTGTTGCATTCTTTGTGGATTTAGACTCTTTGTCATTCAGTAACTTTTCGATATCTTCGTCCGTTCTGCTTGCAAATCTTGCACTTTCCTCCATTTTTGTGTTGTCTGTTTTGTCGTTGTTGTTAAAATGAAGTTTGTAGCGGACGCGCGAGCGCGCTGGTTTTCCCGCTTTTTTCAACCAAGGACCTCAATCAACTTCCGGTTTTGTTATTACCGGTCAATAAAACTCACTGTTGCCCGCTGAGAGTAGTCGCTAAGGAAACAGCAAAATTTGTTGACGTTTACGTGATGCGCTCTCGCCCAATCAGAGCACGAAAGAAATTGACTTTGACAGTTGGTATATAACAAATGTATTTGTGGTAGTTCATCGCCCTTCCTTACAGCACAAGTGCTGAATTACCAAGGGCGCAACTCAACGTGATTGAGTCGATGGTATACGATGGTATACATACGATGGTATACATACACACTCGTGGCAGCAACCATATGACCCATTTCTAAACACATGCAACTGATCATGGATCACAGCTTAGATCGAAACTAGTGAGGGCAGTAAAACTGGAGCTGAGTACGCACCCGGAGATAAAATTAAAACCCTCCAACCAAGGGAAAGAACGAACAAGAAATTCAAGCCACATGTGATGCTCCGGGACCACAGACCGGCACTCTCACTGGTAGGTGTTTGTGGTTTTGGAGAAAGTCACTTTGATACCGTCCACGCCGATTTTGAGACGACAATTATCGCAAGATAATGTCGTCTCTCTGTCGATCAAAATGATAGGAGAATTGTGATACTTGTCATTTCCCCTGGCTTTTGGCTATGCTCCCTATTGAAGGACATTTGCATTTTGATACTAATAAAAACAAAAATCATTTTTGCATTAACTCACAGGTGCTTGGTTTGACATTGCCGGTAAAAGAATTTTAAGTGTAACTGAAACACATTTTTGGAACGTATGAGAACTATAGCTAAAAAAACTGAATGCCTTTAGATAGTGTGCAAAGCAACCTGACAGCATTTTTGTATGTTTGAAATTTTAATCTCACTGGCCCGTTCAGACATGTATGGAAATTAAGACCGATATTCAGATGATGATGGCTTGAAGCAGAAGACCTAGCTCTGATCATCCAAAAATCAGGCCAAGATACATTTGTGCATTTATAGTGCTTTAGTGCAAGCTTGAACTGCCATGCTTTTCTCATCTTTACTGCTCAAACGCTCACCATACAGCCATAATGCACATAATACACCAATAGTTTACCTTCACATCCTGAAGAATAGTTCCAGTAATTTGGTTGACATGTGTCACACACCCTTCCCTGTACTCTTGGTTTACAATAACATTGACCAGTAGTGGGGTGGCAGTGAGTACGGTTGGAAATGTTGGGTACACCATTTAGATTGCATCCACATGCTAGAGGTTAAAAAATACAATACAATGTAAATAATTTATAATAGAGAGTTTCAATAAGCTTTGAAGTAGCAGCTGCAAAAGGTATTGATGAGTTTCATTGTGAGTGTCATTCTGGTTGACAGGCAAGGGACTAAAGGAAGGGACCCTAAGACTTGACTCTTATATATACATCTACATTATCATATGGCATTCATTTCATTTGGTATGAAAATTTTCAAACCAGTTTTTTTTCTATTGTATCAGACTATGATAATGAATATAGCACAAGAAAAAACACTGAAAAAGAAGAAGAAGAAGAAGAAAAGAAAAAGAAAAGAAAAGACAGAAGAAAAAAAGAACTGGTTGAAAACGTATTAACCTCCCCCCCCTCCGCGCTCACCCAAGAAAAAAGGAAATCAAACTATGTAACAACCTTAATTGTACCATACATCTATTTGCTTACTCTCAAATATATTTATAACTATTATTCTGTAGCATGAAAAAAATTCTCTAACAACGATAATACCCTATCTACTATGGTATTATGTACGATAGTATGATGTATGATGTATGATAATAATAATAATAATAATAATTTAATATTTATAACGCGCATATTTCATATGGATATGCTCATATGCGCACTGCTAAAACAAACCTAGTAATAATAAAAAATAATAATTAATTAATAAACTGATTAATTAACAATAAATAATTAACTCCTAATAGAATAAAAATTTAAAAACTTATAAAACCTAAAAGGTATGGTTCAAGATATTAAAAATCTAATTATCCTTAAAGGCAAGCTTGAAAAGAAAGGTCTTAATGGCCGATTTAAACTTATTTAAAGAATTCTCATTCCTAATTTCTAAAGGGAGCGAGTTCCAGAGTTTTGGAGCAGAAGACTGAAAAGCCCTATCACCTAATGTTACTTTATACCTTGTACTAGCTGGTTCCACAAAGTACCTTTGTGGTTACGTAAGTTGTACCTGGACGGCTTAGAAACAGAAATTAGATCTGAGAGATACTGTGGTGCTAAACCATGTAAACATTTAAAAGTAATAACAGGATCTTTAAAATGAATTCGATACCTAACAGGCAGCCAGTGTAATTCAGACAGTACAGGAGTGATATGACAGAATCTAGGAAGACCTACAACAAGTCTGGCTGCGGCATTTTGTACTCTCTGCAGTTTTACTAATATAAACATCAGGAAGGCCATACAATAAGCTATTACAGTAGTCTAATCTACTTGTTATGAAAGCGTGAACTAAGGATTCTGTTACATTACGAGATAAATACTTTCTAGTCCTACGGACATTGTAAAGATGAAAAAATGATGAACTACAAGTTTTCTTAATATGTTCATGCATTTTTAAGTGGGAGTCAAACCAGGCTCCCAAGTTCTTTACAGCAGAAGACGATTGTTCAATTCTAGATTCTCCGAGTCGTAAGTTCGTGATATTAACTTTCTCTAGCTGTCGTTGAGTACCAATCAACAAGAACTCTGTTTTGTCCGTATTCAATTTAAGTTTGTCAGATAACATCCATTTACGTATATCCAAAACACATGCTTCCATGGCAGCTACAGCTAATCTCTCATCGATGTCATCACCAGCCTTGAAAAGCCAGGTACAACTGAGTATCATCTGCGTAAGAGTGGGCCTGAGGAAGATGCTTAGAAATAATTCCAAAAAGCTTACTTGAATACAGTAAAAACAACAAAGGTCCCAAACAGCTTCCTTGTGGAATGCCATATTCTAAGTCGAACAAATCAGACAAGACACCTTCAATGTTAACACGTTGACGTCTGTTTGAGAGATAAGACTCAAACCAAATTAGTGCAATCCTTGTTATACCAAAATCAACTGAAAGACGATCGAGAAGAACACTGTGATCGACGGTATCAAAGGCTGCACTAAGATCAAGTAATACCAACAGAGTAACGCGTTGGCTATCCATGTTCAATAAAATATCGTTTTTGACCTTAAGTAGTGCAGTTTCTGTGCTATGTCCAGACCGGTAGGCAGATTGAAGGGCTGGTAGAAACCCATTTTCATTCATGTAACTATACAGTTGATCAGCCACTGCTCGCTCAACAAGTTTTGATGCAAACTGCAGGTTGCTGATTGGACGATAATTCTTGAAAACAGTATCAAGTCGGTCACGTTTCAATGTTGGATTAACAAGAGCTCTTCTTTCCATGAATCAGGAAATTCTCCAGTTTGTAAGGATATGTTTATCATCTTAGTCGGAATTGGTAGAAGGTCTTCCAGACAGTCCTTCAATACAGATGTAGGTAAAGGATCAAGTGAACAGGTCTTAGTCGGCGCATTTGTCACAGCGTCCATGTCGAGAGTCGTAAACTGACAAAAGGTAGCAGATGCTTCACGAGAACCATCAACAGGATCATCAACAGCAGGCGAGGTAACATTACCACCAGCGTTGTCAAACTCAGCCCGGATATCAGATATCTTCTTTACAAAATAAGTTCCCATATCGTTAGCAAGGGAATGTCTATCACCATGTGGTGGAAATTGCATCTCTGATTTCTTATTTAGCAACTTCTTGGTAGCCCCAAATAATGTCCTCTGATCATGAGAATTTTTTCCCTCAAATTCAGTGTAAAATTCACGACGTGCATTGTTCATTATGTATGTTGTCTTATTCTTTAGAACCTTAAAGGCAGCTAAATCAGCATCAAGACCTGATCTTTTCGACTTACGTTCAGCACGCCTCCGCTCCACCTTTACAGCTCGAATCTCCTCGTCAAACCACGGTACGCGAGGACGCGAGATAATGGATCTGGTACAGATAGGAATATATTTGAGCTCACCAGGTCATTCAACATAGTAGGTGCATCTTGAAGGAGCTCAGAAGCGCGTAAGGGCCTCAAGATCGATTGATTTCAATTTCCTATAAGTTACATTCCTGGTAGCAAACATTCCTTTCCTGATAAATAAATTACAAAGTACAGTTGTATGGTCAGAGAGAAAGCAATGTGATACGGGTGAGTCCAAAATAATGTTGTAAGACTCTCTTGTGATGATTAAATCAAGGGTGTGACCACGGACTTAGGTGGAAGTACATACATGCTACTTGAGGGCCATTGATTGAAGCGAGTCAGTCAGTGCAACAGCATACGAATCGGATAAATCATCAACATGAATATTGAAATCGCCACAAATCAGAACAGCCTCCGTACATAAAACAAATGATTCCAAGTAGTTGGAAAATTCGTTGATGAAAGTCCCAGTAGTGACCGGATGAGCAGCAGAATGAGGAGGCCTGTAGATGATAGATAGACGCAAACGTGATGACTGAGAACTCGTTTATATCCATTCAGCAGCTTCAAAAGATTGAAAGCTATGAAAATCTATTTCCTTCACAACAAAGTTAGAGCGACAGACCAGTGCAATTCCGCCACCTCTCCGTTCAGATCTAGCAAAGTCAAATAGTTTATATCCGTTTGGTAAACATTCAGCTTTAGCAGCAGAGTCGAACTCGTTAAACCAGGTTTCTGTAAGCGCAGCCAAATTAATTTTCTTCTCACACAGATAGTCAGAAAAACAAGCGGTCTTATTCTTAATTGATTGGGCATTCGATAGACAAAAGTTAACATAGTTACTAGCAACAGTAGAGGCCTCCTGGGAAATCACGGATTGAATATTAATGTTGTTTACTGTCCTTTTCTGGTTCAGTGGCCACCAAGTTAGAGTTTGAGGGCTCACTGTCATCACACTTTGGAGAAATTGTCCTCTCAAACGCTGAATTCCCAATTCTAGACTGTCTACCACGACATCCTCTGATACGTTTCAAGATTCTGGTCTGTTTTAGGGAGTTCCAGACAGGTAGTAACACAGGCTTGATCTCATAATGAGAACAATGGCGGGAAGTTTGAAAACCACTGTCAACTCGAGTCTTCCACCAGAACCGTAACGCGAGTAGTTGATTCCTTGAGTATCTCATTGCATCCACCAGCGACTTAGAGCTCAGCTAACCGGAAGGTAACAACAATTAACGGGCTAAAATCGAGAAAAAATACAAAAAATTGGCAGAGCCCAACAGAGGCAGCCAACCGGCGCCAGTAAGAATTAACTAGACAATGTTCAATGAGGTCATTTGCATTCAGGCACAATATACCCCAAGGCTTATTCTAGCTTCAGTTTATTCCCAATCAATATAGACTTTTACATTAAGTCATATAACTTACGTATACAAGTTTTAGGATGGTTCATCATAACAGAACTGTTCTTGTAATGCTCCACTTTACACAGCTCACACTTATCACCAGTTGTATTGTCAGTACAGTTATCACATACTCCATATCCCTTGGTAATATTGTAATGACAGCTTACTGCATGGTTGTTACAGCCACAATCTAAATATAACAGAGAAAGATATCATTTGTGTTACATCAAGAATCCATACACCCACGGCATCCAGCGGGAATGAAATTAGAAATGAATGGAGTCACTTACTGGAAATAAGATTTGCAGTGGAGTGCGCTATGTTAATTGCGACCAAAACAGTCAAAACCTTTGGTCTTCTTCAGGCAACTGAGGTTTGGTCGTGAGACGGCCGCACGTCAATTGCAATAGAGTAAGTTTCGTATAATTGCATGTGTAAATGGCAAGGTCACGGAATAGCATGGTTTTGATTCGAGTTTTGAATGTTTTTATACACAGCACAGCACTGGATAAATATACAGTCGTGGCAAAGCTCATTACTTTTTAAAGTCATACGAAATGATGGATAAATCAACACAAATAATATGTTATGCTTAATGACAACAACTGCTGTTTGCGGTAATGACCCAGTACTATACCTTCGCATGATTTTCTTATCTCGTAAGGTTTGTTGTTGAAGAGTGGTAAACATTTTTCACAGTTTTTGCCAGCTGTATTCCTCTTGCAGTCACACTCAATGCCATTGGCCTAGAAACGGTGGTAAATATACAATCAGTACAACAATAAAAAACGCAAATTTATATATAATAAATTACAAAATGAAGCAGTAATCGATCAAACAAATAAGCAAACAAACAAGCAAACAAACAAACAAGTCAAATGGTACAGGGACATTATGACACATGAAAAGCCGAGACATTCCAATATGACAAATAAAGACAGAACCTTGAAGGTCTAACACAGCATTTAACTGAAACCAACAAGCTGCATGAACAATACGTAACACAGATACAATCCAGTGACTCAATAATAGGCTAACAGGCTAATAATAACCAAGTAATAAATGTACAGAAACCTTTTACAAAAGCCTAGACCTGAAGCTTTAATTTGTTCAAAGTCACTTGAGTGTACCACACAGTGAAGTCCTCTAGAGTGGACACTAACAGGACAGGTGTCCATCTTAGAGAGTGTCCATCAATTAAAGGAAGTTTGAATGCAAAAAAATATGGGAGACTTTAGCAGAAAGGGATCAGCCGTGGGTGTCTACTTTAGAGAGGTGTCCATCTTGGTGAAGTGTCCGTTAGGCAAGTGGTATTTATTCTCTATACGGTAATTTTACCAGTGAAATTAGAAAACCATTTATTTACCTTACAACTGGAAGCTTGGCCATTACAGAAGCAAGCTGCTGAAACAAGCCAGTCGTCTATAGTGAAGAACAAACTTTGCTTAATCTGTATAGGTGCAGTTGAAGCATTAAACTGTGGTGGTGTAATATAGCTCACTAGCTGAAGCTGAATATTTGTTGCAAGAAAAAATGTCTGATTTTGATGACTTTCTCTGATCGCCTTTTTTGTTGTTGGATCCTTCATGGGTGCATACTCAATCTAGACAAAACATATGGTCATTATATAAGTTACAGGTCAAATTTAATTTTGGGTCATTCTATTCTCGACCTAGGTTTAATTTTCAACCTTGCAATAATCCAATATAACTGGTTGAGACAATGCAGATATCACTGATGACCTTAACACATTGGCAGTTCACCACTCAGATCAAAAACATTCATTCTAAAATTAATTTTTTGAGCGCGTGTGCCAAAAATAACGCATGCACAAAAAATTGGCTCGATAGTGCCCCTCCCTTTCATAATGTCTAGATCCGCCGCTGTCTCCGACTAACCAGGTAAAGCAGCTACCCATTTTATTACGTACCTCTACCACACCCACCCATGTATTACCCAAATTTCTTATTTAGTGCCATTTGCTGTCTGTCTAAACATTATCTTGGTAAATTGATTCTATTAGAAGGACAGGCGTATAAACATAAAAATCTAGATCTCAAAATGCATATTGGATAGTGTCCACAGTGTTTGGGTCAATACATGTTTGGGTCTGTTTGATGTTGATGTTTGATGAGACCAATTGGTAACTGTAAATTACACTTATGCCAAACTAGTCTGTTGAGTGCTCGAAAATGTTTTCGCACGACGTACACGATTTGGCTGAAATAATTTGTTGTACTGGAGCGCTAGCATAGAACATTTGAAATCCATTGAATCTATTAAGAATGAAATTGGTTGATCTAGTGAGCACAGACGTGTACAAGACGAAATCTTAGGGCGTGCGTGACACTTCCACCTACAGTGTGTCACAAATATGACGCAATACCAAAAGAAAGCTTCTAAAGCTCAAAAAAGTACTTTTATGGCCAAAATGACAAATCTTGTCATCTTTAAAGTCTATGTAAACTTAGACATAAACAAGACGTTCTACGAAGCGTAAACTGCATGGTGGCCGGCCTGTTTTGCGCTCCTGGTCACCACCAAAGTCGTTAATTTCCTAGCCTTTTCTTGATTTTGTTAATCAAAAAAAAATTTCAATTCTGTTGGGTTGTTTAGACGTCATGTTTGGAAAAATGCTTTTAATTCTTGGAGAGATCTGCTAACTGTGTTTCTTGCGAATGCTTACGTGACGGCGAGAGTACAAACATCGTCTTCAGTTGAAGCTCCCGCGATTCAGAGTATTTCCTTTGAGCTGGAAATCCACGAATTCAGTTTTCACCCTACATGTTGTTAAACGAACACACATAGAGGCAAGTCAATTATATTTCTCATTCAAGCATTTAAGAGGTCTTGAGAGGTTTTTCTACTGAATTTTAATATCGAAATTCTGGACCAGACCATTTCTATTTGACCTGGTGCGTTTGGTCACGTAATGTCTTTTATTACTGTTATTACGTCATGTTTTCATTAGAGCCATTAGCTCTATGTTAGAACTGTGTGTACAAAACTGGTCGACATCAAATGAGGCCGATATTAAAACCTTGAAAAAATAAAAGCAATGATTGTCTTTCTTACACGATTCTTTTTTTTATTTTGGCTGGAGTCGATGTCAGGATATTTCGACGAGTTTCAGTACGTACACTTGTTACGCTACAGATTTCCAGTCATTATGTTTTTATTAACCTCAATGTATTTTTGTGTAATTTTACTTACTAAGCATATTTTAGTGCTGTAACCTTGACTGTTTTGATCATAGGATTTGCTTTGAATTTCCTGTGTGACGCACCCTCTTTCACTATAACCCAAACAGACCAACGTAGGGTTTCTCTTTGACTCCAAACGTGATGTAAACAGGAAATTAGATTTAGTTTAGTTGTTATTTAAGTACCAACCCCTTGTTATTTTAGTACCAACCCTTGCTTAGCTTGTAATTAGCTCTTGTTCAAAGTCTAATAAACGAGTTAGCAGAGCAGGCGATCCCGACTAGTCCTTCCTGTAACACTGGTGGAGAACCTAACTGTTCTGCTTATCGTTCATCGTAATTACAACAAGGAGAACCCTAACTGTATTCCCTTGTACTGGACTTGACGTTCTACTGATCTGACTTTCTATCGAGATGAAGATTATAAGTGGCAAGGAACATCCATTTGCAAAGAGACAGAGATCTCCTGCGTGTCGGAAAAGGAATGCTCAAATTAAGAATGAAAGAATTCAATAGAAAGAAACGGTTACAAATACTTTTGCCTGATTGTGATGTTGATGTGAACAACGTCGCCAATCTCTTATCCAAAAAGGGGTTGACAGAACAGGCGATTCCTTACAAAGTCCCTCTCGTAACACACTTGGCCCCTCTACCATACATTTACTTTTATGTTTGAATGTACATAATTCTAGAGTTTTGGTTACCTGTGTAGTTTTAGCCCCGGTGTCACAGTGATTTGTGTTCCCCGAACACTGAGCACTAGTGTTTTGTGTTTCCCCTACGGCCTTCCCTCCAATGTATCTTCAGAAATCATTCTCCCCCCAACTTTTAGTCACAACATCAACTAGTTGTGGAAAATATTGAAGTTGAAAAAAGGTACCTTTTTACAATGTTTTTCTAAGAGGTTTATTTTCAACTATTTCAAATATATTCAAATCCTCGACTTTTGGTTTCCAATTCGAGCCTTTGCTCATGAGTATAAAAGAAGATAGAACATTTTAGTATTTTGAACTCACGGGAATTCGTTTTATTTTCACTGAAGTCTGTTTGCAAACTAAGGTTACCGCAAGTTCAAACATTATGAAAATGAAAAGTTTTGACTCAACGATTCAATGAGAAATCTGGGCCGTTTTCTTCGCCATCTTCGCACGTTTCAAGCGAGAATTTCTTGCTAACTCTTCTCAGGACGCCTATATACTTTACACGTGTATATATTCCCCCTTCTATGTAGGTATAATTATTAACAATATTTTCATATTCAGAATAAGTCTTGACATCGTCTACCAACTCTTCCGGTTGTTTTATAAGTCGCGATGACAGAAATTTGTTCACCGAAGAACAGAATTTGTTCGCCGATCGGAAGCAAATTGACAAACGTTTTCCCGCGAAATTAAAGCTACGAAGAAAATGCATTAAGGAAACTTCAACAGTTAACAAACATTGTAAAAACGGACCTCTTGTTCTTGCGTGTATTTTCTTAGGTAATTAAATGTCTATGAAGGTCCATTCGTACCTCTTTTCAACTTTCAATATTTCCAAAACTAGTCGATTTCTGAAGGTACATTGGAGGGAGGGGTGGGAAGGTCGTAAGGGAAACACAAAACACTAGTGGCCAGTGTTCTGGGGAACACAAAACTCGGGGAACACAAATCCCTGTAACACCGGTTTCACAA